>CM071926.1:36039148-36272200 GCA_016081115.2 Rehmannia glutinosa
AAAAATCGATCTTGTTCAATTACATGCTTATCACTTAAATAGTTGATTTCTATGACTATATTCTTGATTTTAATTGTATTTTATGAATTTTCAATCCGAGAAAACTATGCTTGATCATTATCTCACATAAATATACAGGAAATTTTGGAGCAACCATACACAATATTGAGTCTGACAGCAAGATACACTTCAAATATTTATTTTTCAATATTTATTATTCTTGTTGTAAATTTTGCCCCAGCTTATCACTTTCGTCAATTTAGTTGACTTTATTCTTGATTACACTTCTGCACTCAAATTGTAATATTCATTATTGAGTTGTAATCTTGTTTTTATTTATCATTCAACACAAGATATCGTGAGTGCTGGTAAGAACTTGTTGCTGGATGATCAGGTGATAGGTGCGAAGATTTGTGGTGATCTTGTTATTGGTGTTGAAGAATTTGGTATTCTTCAAGGTTGAAAGGTGTGGTAATCTTCACAAGGTGCAGTTGAAGGAAGATTGGTGATCTTCAAGGAGATTGTGGTCATCTCCAAAGGTGTTGTTGAAGAAGAGTGTGGTGCTCTTCAAAGGTGTTGTAAGTTGAGTTTGTATTAATTTTGGTAATGTAAAAAATTCTTTTCTTTTTGAAATCCATCAGGATATCTTTGGGGTGGTAGAGGATTAGGCCTAGGTGGGTTGAACCTCTTTAAATCGTGTGTTGTTTACATTCGCACCTTTATTATTGTCTTTGAGCTCTCGGTTCGAAAAAGAGGGTAAAATCGAAAAGATGGAGATAATCTATTCACCCCCTCTAGATTATCGTAGCGCTTGAGACTTACATCTTGACATGAAACTTTGGCGAGAATATTGTAGCAAAATCTCCACCAAGGATGTCTAAATGAATCATTGGCGGAAAAAACCCTCCACTTGGGAGAGGTTATTGAGCCAAGCGTATTCGGTGGAAGAGTCACAAGCTCGAAGAATAAGTGTAAGTCGAGGATGATGACAGAGAATCAATCTCGGAAGAGTGCGAGGAAGGAGCACGGTGATTGGCGAGGAAAGAAGTAATATAAAAAGAGGTGGGAGAAGAAATCATGGGTCAACTTCGAGTCCCCAAACACTCACTTAATCAAAATATTGCCCCGCCATGGAAGGAGGGGTCGCAGAGCCTCCCTCGATGACGAGATAACGAATGACGAGTAAATTCGACAAATATATTATTGCTACCCGCTGCGATAAAGGACATACCACTGAAACTTGCTTCGAGTTGAAGAGAGAAATTTAAAGGCTAAATTAGGAAGGCTATCTAAAATATTATGTGGATCAACTCAGGATTACGGAAAGATTTGGCAAGAAGAGACTAATCGCACGGACAATCTTAGGAGCCAGCGATCTTCGCTAGTTCCCATGATCGGTTCTCACCCCCTTATCAAGGGCCCTCCATATTTTTATTTGCTTGTTTTGCGGTTTATTTCTGCCCATGAGGCAAAAATATTATTATTTCTTTAAGTTTTAAAGCCTACATGCCAAGCTCATATTATTTATTTTCGAATAATTAATACAATTCATGATGTGTTTTCATTAGCTTTCTTGATTACAAGGCACAACTATTCATCAAAGGATTGATTTTCTATTCCTTATCATGTATATGATCCTCCTTGGCAAATCTCGAGAGAGGAGGGGCTCCTCCAGGAAGTCTCCATAAATAAATATCTCCGATGTGCTTTGCGCTCCGGAGAAGATGCTTCGTGCTCTAGGGAGAAGATGGGAGTCCCTATAAATTAATCTCTCTAGTGATGCTTCGTAACAAGGAAGATGGGCTACCCCGTAAATAAATCTCTCGATGATCTTCACGCTCTTGGAGAGGAGGGGCTCCCTCTTGGGGAGTCCCCATAAATCCATTTCTCCGGTGATGTTCTTGCCCTTGGAGAGGAGGGGCTCCTCTCAAGGGAATCCTCATAAATTGATCTCTCTAGTGATGTTTTGTGCTTCCAAAAGGAGGGGGACTCTCGGGAGAGTCCCCGTAAATCAACCTCTCGGTGGCGCTTCGCACTCCCGAGAGGAGGGCATCTACAGGGAAGTCCCGTTAATAAACCTCTCCGGTGAGAGACTGCACTCTCGAAATGAAGGGCTCCCTCATGGAGAGTCTGTAAAAAAATTCCTCGGCTAAGATCCGGAGGAAGGGGCTTTATTAAGTGAGAGTCACTATGAATTCTTCTCCATGATGAAGATGTGCAAGAAAAATAAGGCGAAAAAAAAGCTAACACGTGTGAGGAAGAGATCAAAATACTAAAGAAAAAACTATGAAAGAAGTTCAAAAGGTGCCTCCTCGGACTCCTGAAGATGCCCAATGAGAACTCCATGAGGGTGCCCACTTCAAGCTTGAAAGGACACCCCCACGAAATATTATTTCCGGTAAAAAAGAAGGTAAAAACTCTAACACCGGGGGAAGAAAACACAGGTGATAAAGCGAGAGATAAAAAAAGAGCTCGAAAGGGCATTCCTTGAGGCTCAGGAGTGCCTTTATGGAAATTTGTGGACACACGTTAACTTCAAACACAATTATCTCGGCTATTGGAAGAAATTAAGACTTCCTTCAAAGAAAAATCTACCTCAACGTAGAAATGAACAAGTCTTCACGGAAGAAGCTACAACCAAACACTACAAGTGAAGCATGATAAGAGGAAGCATATATGCATAAGGAAAAACATCTACATATAGCGTAAGTGAAACAGAATATCATCCGGCATTTTACAGGCGAATAAATATGTTAAGGCGAAAAGAAAGCAAGAAATATAAAGTATGTAAAGCGAAGACCTAAATAGGTGGCGGAAATCGGAAGGTCGTCGGCAAGATACAATTAATAATCAGCGTCGAGGGCTCCGTCTCCTGTGGCATCGTTCCCCTCCGGCATGAAGACCTACTATGCCTCAACCTCCTTCTCATCAAAATATTACGATCGAGGATGTACATCACCTCATAGAAAGCTTTTACTATGTCACGAAGTCTCGGCAATGGCGCTCGCTTTATCAAAATAGTAGGAGGACTCTCTCATCATATCAAGAGTGATTAGGCGGGGAAACCCTTGTAGGCCTCAACTGAACTAGACCTCTCCTTGGCCAACAACTCAACACAGCAGTGAATGCTAGAAGAACAACTCACCCATTTTGCCTCATGGGCAAGGTGACCTTTGCACGGGCATATTTCTTGGATAAATCGACATCTCACACTTGTGATGGCTAGCCGATGTCTTAAGAGCTTTTAACCTCACCCGAGAAGTTGGCGATTCTCCACATCGTCACCTCGCCATGATGGTTGAAGCATGTGTGAGTTGAGAATCTATAACAATTTTTTACAAGTTTTAGCTAAGTGAAAATACAAATAATGAAGAATGAAGATGCAAAGTAACTACAAAATCTTACTAGAGCAACATCCCATAAAAGGTGGTCTCAAAGTCCTTGAAGGATAGAGACCCGAAGCCGGAATTTGCTCATCTGCCCGACAAAGCACCTCTCTCGTCTTGGCATAGACCAAGCCATAATCGTATAGTTCAATGGAATTTGGATCCCCTACGATGATTCTCACTCTACCAAAAAATATCGCAGGGACCAACGGCCTAGAAGGCAACCCCATGATCTATCTCGATCTCTTCCCTTCAAAAGGGTCGAAGGAGGACAAGGATTTTGGAATAGCATTAAGCGGTCACTAGAGTGAGAGTGCAGGCATCGATCACTCTTACGGCAATGAGGCGCGACCTCGCTCACTATCTGAGACTTTTCCTTGGCCTTCTCCTTTTCCTTCTTCTTAAAGGCCATCAACTTGGCTGGTGCTATACTTCTCCTTACCTAAAAAGAAAGCAAGAAACAATATCATAAAATGGAGCGAGTCAAAATATACAAGTAAAGCGAGAAGCGATACAAAGAAGTAAAGCAAGATGGGATATGTAATATATTTTGATGATCTATGTAAAACTTAGATTAGGAAGTTGGTATCCGGTCTTTGTATATTCAACTTTGTAATAGATAGGACATGTAAACCGAGTCAAGCGACGAGTTGAAGATTGCAAAAGTTGATTGGAGACTAAGGTGAAGAATCAACGAGTTGCGGTGAGTGGATTGAAGTCAAGTCTCGATCCAAGTACTCAAAGGTTGTTTTGTCGGTGACAGGCGATCAAGTCATTTCAAAATGATTGGAGGTGACTCAAGTAAAGGGGTAAAGTAGCTATTGAAGTCAAAGTTGTGCGATGGATCTGTTGCACTCAAGACAAGAAAATTACTTATTTTAGTAATACGTCCACATCACAATGCTAAAAGTGCTCAACCCGAGAAATGTGCAAATAGAATAAACCAATGGGAAGCGGTGAACAAATGTTAGAACACGAAAAGGCTGCGAGTGCAATTAAACTAAAAAATGTCACCATCACTTTCTGCGAGATCAAGACAAGCCAAACGACCAAGAAGTGGAGTTTGAAAATGCATATATCTCTTCAACGGATATATTTTTATTTGCTACTATAAAAGGTTGAGAATTTTAAAGAGAGAACAATATATATATATATACACACACATGAAGTAATAGACACATACTTGCAAACATTCAGCGAAGAACAAAATATTCTCAAGCATAGATTCAATTCTCAAGCCTAAAATTCGAAAGAAATCGATCCAACACACTCGGTGAAAGAAAGACTGACTTCAAATTGAAGAAAAAATTGTTGAAAGACAAGGGTTCTACACATCAAGAGTTGAAAGAAGTGTAGTAAGGTTCTAGTTCGAACCAAGGCTTTGGACTTCTTTGGAGGGCTCGTGATCAAATCAAAAGTCTAAAAGAGCTGAAGTAGTAGGACAAACGTCTTGTGAAGAGTTGAGTCCCAGTAAGTAAAGTCGTTTGTGTGATCAAGCCCTGGCTTGGTTTGTTATCTTGTTTATGAAGTCATTGTTACCTTTGTAAATTTCTCCATGAGTTGGAGAAAGAGTGGATTAGAGGAATTACCACATTCTCGAACCACTATAAATTTTCTGTGCCTTTTACATTGACACATTTATTTCTTGCATATTACATCTGTTGTTTGTTAAATTTTCTAAGTCTCACGATAATAACTTAACCATAATAAAACAAGTGTTGAAAACATATTTTTAATCAAAGGGTGTAAGACTTAGTTGAAACCGTAGTATGTTGTATTTCTAAAAGGTCACTCTCACTCGGTGAGTTATCTTATCAAAGCTCTCTAATAACATTTGAGTGGCTAACTCTACTATGAATGTTGAACTAAGTTGTCTCTCAAGGACTTAGGTGACTTGTAGTTTAAAACTTTGATTTAAAGGATAAAATCAAAAAATTTGGTAAAGTCTATTCAACCCCCCTTCTAAACTTTACATTAACACCCCTTGGGACCTCTCTCCCTAATGTTGAAGACTCTAAACAATCCTGCGGATCTATAAACTTCGCAATCTCCTTTCGGGAAGTGGGAGTACCTCGGGCTGTCATAACTTCCAAAACCCGTTCGTGAAGGAGTTCCCAACCATTATCCTTACGTAAAAGAATTCATCCATCCACAGCCCACCGGAGGAGAAGGATGTCCTTTAAGAAACTTGCAATGGAGGCGCGGGAAGAAGTGGAAAAAGGTGTCAGGTAGACATCCTGGCATAGGCAGAGAATGGAATCCATCTACGGTCAGTCAAACCCATTTGCATCACATGCTCATAACCCCATATACATGCATAAGCTTTGATGAATCAAATGACGAACACATGCTCCCATGGATCTAAGGATCGCGGTGAGAAACTATCGGGGGAAGAACAAAGCCACGAGAGAAGTTGTAAAGCTATACCATGATGAAGCCCTTGGTTGGATGAGTAAGTCTATTTCTGAACACAGGGCCAATATCACAAATGCGAAAAGAAGCTCTAGTCGCTCCTCAGCCTACAAAGACAAGCGAGATAGTACTCGTGGCTAACTCTCCCAAAATAATTTGCCCCGACTCAGAGGATGCCATGTTGATACTTGGGCGGTGGACTTCTTTTGGACTATCTTCCTCGGACTACTGCCTTGGAAGACTCATTACTTGAGCTCAAATCCGGTTCAAGCTCTCTTCTTCTCCATCAAAACACAATTTTGTAGCGAGAGGAGGAATATCAAAATCCGTGGACAAAGGTGGAAATGGGATGACAAAACCAGAAATTGAACCCGGTGACACCCACGACCTACGGCGGAATGAAAGAATGGCCAAAATTGAGTCCGACTTGACATATCGAAAACTCGGAGAACATGGGGAAACATGAGAAGAAAAATGGTGGGGGCTTGGAATGCCCCCTGGGGCGTGTCTCATCCCTTGAGAGTAGGTGCCCTCATCTCTCTCTCCAGTTTGACACACTCCACTCATAACTCCAACTCTCCATGGGCTCTCACATCAACTTTCAAGAAATTTTCTTAGTCTTCTACAAAGAAAAAAATTCCAAAGTTGAAGAGTAGAGAAAGAAATATCACCTTTGGAAGACATGGTCACAAGCTCTCCTTCCAGTGTCTTTTATGCAAAAGTGGTCAAAAATTCTCAAAAGGCAAAAGAAGATATACAACAAGACAAGCCGGATATAGTCTTGTTTGCTTTGCTTCATCCCTCCCGCAACATCGGGCTAGGGGCTTATGTTGGGCAAAACCGATATTTAATTAATTAATATATAATTTAGTTTAAAAATGACATTTATTTAAATAATATAAAATTCATTTTATATATTTATTAATATTAATTGCCCAATGGGCTCTTAATAAAATAATCGCCCCCAAAGTGTGGGACTGGCCAATAGGCCCGATTTCTCCTACGCGGTGGCCCATAGGCCAAATTCTCTATATGGACCACATGGCCAATCTCCGAGGTATAAAAAGGTCTCTCATATTCATTTGTAAGTTAATTAACTCATAATTATCCATGCATTTAATTCAATATTTGATTACTATTTTATTCTCTCGTTCATCGTCTTTGACATAAGCATCGGAGGGGCCTTCGTGGGACAATTTTGGGGCCCCTTTAAAGTTTGCACGTGTGTGCGGCAAGTTCGGCCGAAGGATTTTCCGGCTCTTGGAGAAGAAGACTTGAAGACTAAGATTTCGTCAACCCTGTTAGGAAATTTATTGAGTAGATTTTGCGATATCGTGTAAAAACTTAAACTAGGAAGTTGGCACCCCATTTTCCTTGTAATTTTATTGTAATAGATGGGGTGGAAAAGGTGAGTCAAGTCAACTATGCCAAGGATTACAAGAAGTCAGGCGAGGACTATGTGAAGACTCTTGTGTGTGTCGGCTAAGTAATGCCATGAAGGAAGTCAAGGACTCGTGAAGAAAAGTCGGTGAGAAGCATTGTAAAGTGTCGATCAAGTTAACTCGAAGCCAAGTCTCTAGTTGAAGTAGCAGGATGGGTTATCGATGTACGGAGGTGACTCAAGTCACGGGAGTGCGGACATCGGTCTAGTCAAGACAAGCTGACTTAGATCAGTTGATTAAGTCAAAGAATATTACTCGATATAGTAATATGTCAAAAGGTGCCCAGTCTAAAGTGTTTGTCCCAGAATTGTGCAAAAGGAATGAACGATGGGAAACACTTGCACCTTGTGTCGTGTACCTGCAATCTTTGCGAAGACATTTAATACGAGAAAGGTCAACATCAAGGACTGAGACCAAGACAAGCCAGCGAACACAAGTGACATTTGAAATTAGTCTATCTCTTTCAGCGGGCAAAATTTCAAATATGCCTTTATAAAAAAGTGAGGAAGTTATTGAGAAGAGGTTACAGACCACAAACAAGCAAGCAATATTCAACATTTACCTGCAATATTCTCATAAACATTCAAGCAATTCCTCGAGCACGAAAGCTCGAAGGAAATCGATCGACACAAGTTGTGAAGGAAAGACAACTTCAAATCTGTTGAAGAGGAAACTTTTGAAAAAATCAAAGGGTCTACTATCAAGCTAGGATTGTAAAGGTTTGAGTCGAACCATTATCAAGTTTGTTAGAGGGCTTCGTGATCAAATCCAAGAACTTGAGAAGTGAGTTGATGTAGCAAGGCACTTCGCCCTGTGAAGAAGCTGAGTCACAAGAGAAGCCGCATTTGTGTGATCAAGGTTGTCTCGGACTATTCAAGCTTTGTAAGCGATCTATTACATAGTGGATTTCTCCGAGGAGTTGGAGAAGAGAGGATTAGAAGAATTACCTCATCTTGGACCTCTATAAAATATTTGTGTCATTTACTTTCCAACAAATTTACTTTCTAGGATATTCATTTTATATCGGTTGATCTTATTTGCAATCACTGAAAATAACTAAGTGCTAAAATCAAGTGTTTAAAACAAGCTAAAATCTAATCTAAGGGTGTTAAGTCTTTCGCTTTTAAAAACCAATCAACCAAGTTAAGTATTTGAGCTTGGCAAGTTATCTATCACGGCTCTATCAGTGCATTTGGTGGGTAACTTAGCTGAAAAAGCCAACTTAGTTATCCATCAAGGACCACGGATGTTTGAGTCAAATTTGTTGAATTTATTTAAAAGGACTAAATCGAAAATTTGGTAAGGTTTATTCAATGACCCCCCTTCTAAACCTTACTTCACACCCCCAGGACCTCTGAGTGGTATCGGGGCGGTTGGTTCATTGAGCCTTCCGCACTAGTTCTTGAACTAGATCTCTATCTTTTCAAAAAGGTTTTAAACACTTGTGTTTCAAAGTCTTTCATTTTTAAGCAAAGTTATTATCATGGAAGCAAATCGACATGTATTCCTATGTTATTTGTTGAAGAATTTGATGATTGGAAAATTCGCATGCAGGCTCATATATCTGCATTACATGATGAAATGTGGCTTGTGATAGAAGATGGGCCTTTGCAAATACTCAAAGTGAACAGTACATGGAAACAGCGGCCGCTTGGTGAAGGAGAAGAAGTTTTTTGAAGCAAGACCAACCATGGTTGAAAAACTAAATTTGAGTGGACTTATGAGGACGAGAAAAAGATACAACTTGGACAATGTGGCCAAGGATATACTCTACAAGATGTTGGACAAAGCCATGTTCAACAAGTCAAATCTGCAAATCTGCAAAAAGAGATTTGGGATAAGTGGCTTTAATTTGTGAAGGATCATAGCAGTTAAAGAAAATAAATTATGCTTATTGTTGTTCAAAATTTGAAAATTTTAAAATCTTTGCGAGTGAAACCTTGGATCAATTTGGATGCAGTTCCTTTGAGATCACAAATGAGCTTTGAGCTCTTGGGAAGGAATATACACAAAAGGAAATGTATATGAAGATCTTGAGAAACTGCTGACTAATGGGAAATGAAGGTTATGGCTGCGGGACATTCAATGGATCTCTAAAAAACATCAAATCATGAGCTATTCTCGATTTCAAAGCCTATGAGTTTGGTGAGAAGAAAAGAGCAAGAGAGGCAGTTGTACCCAAGGCAATTTTGCACTAATGGCTAATGATGGAAAGAGAGTTGAACGAAAGGAAGCCATAGACTAGGAGGAAATTGCCCTGATGGTCAAAAAAATTCAACAAGTTCTTCAATAAGAACTATAAAGGAAATAAGGGTGAGACCTCCGGAAGACATTTAGCTTCTTCCAAGTCAAGGGAAGACGAGGCCACCAAAGAGTTGAGCATCACGGGGTTGAATATCGGTGATAATCAAGAATAGAAAGAGTTGATCAAAACACGAGAACTGTGTTGGAGTTTGTAGACAACGAGGACACTTTGCGATTGACTATTCTTATCAAGCGAGTCAACAAATATAGGAATGAAGAAGATAGAAAAGTCTTGAGGGGAAAGAAAAGCGAGGAAAAGAAAAAAAGCGTGTTGGTTGTTGAGGCTTGAGAGCAGTCAAGTCTAAAGAACCATCGGACTCGAGAGTAGTGAAGGTGACTACTCAAGTGATTCTGAGGAAGAGGCTATGATTTGCTTATGGATAAAGAACAAGATCAAGAAGATGAGGTACACTAACTCATCTCATTGATTCAAGTGATAGTGATTGTGATACACACACTTCATCACCAGCTGATCTTTATGATTCATTAGGCAAAATGATGAAAGATTTTGAACAAATAAAATCCTCACACACAATTCTAAATGAGGAAACATCAACTTAAAAGCAAAACTCACAGCTAACTAAAAGTGAGTACTCTGAGTCATATAGTGATGAGACCACTAATTTGAAGGTGAAAATGCAAAGATCATAGAGACTTGCATTTTGCTATAGAAAAGAGGAAAAAGATCTCAAAAATGTGATTGCCTCATTTACAAAGGCATCGAATCATTAGATGATCTTATCATGAGTCAAAAAGAATGTGGAGATAAGACAGGCATAGGATTTAATTCCTTTGTGAGCAGTCAAACTCAAGAGTGATTTTGGAAAAAGGATCTTCAAGCAATGAAGCATCTCAAAAATTCAAAACACCAAATGCTCACCCACATTCACTCCAAAGCACAATCACAAACAAACTAGCCTTGGATACAAAGGGAAAGGAAAAGCGGCCGAGTTGAGTATCTTTGAGAGGGCAGTGAAAGAAATCGGCCGAGTTCTCGCCAAACTCCAAGCAGAAAATACTTTGTGAAAAGCAAACAAAGCTACCAGAAACCAAGAAATTTCATCGAGAGAAACACACATGATGGGAATGGTAGAAACTATCCAAACTATCTTTGATTGGAAAAATGTGAAACATCGGTGAAGACCTATGGAATACAAGCCAAGATGGCAAAGACCTAAACCTCGGCCAAAGGTCATTCCAAAGGCAAAAGAGCTATTATCAACACACATATGCACCCAAGCAATACACTCGAAATACCACAAATTGTCCCAAGAAAGCAATTGCTAAAAAAAAAAACAAACACGGGCATACTGAGACAAAAGAGACATCTATATGAACCTAAAACCCCCAAGCAATTTGCTAATGTGCACTATGATTATGGCGATAGATGGCAACCTCTTAGAGTCAAGTCTTTTAGCTATAGGTTGGTTGGATCATCTTATCGAGACAATTATGGGTACCTAAAAATTGGTTTCTTGATTGCGAGTTCATGGAGCAGTGAGTGCCAAGGAACTGTTACATGGATAGTGGTTGTTCGGACATATGATAGGAAACAAGAAAAAGCATCACGATTCAAGGAGATTAGAGGTACAAAAGTCATATTTGGAGGAAATGAAGCTCGGGGAAACCAAAGGCACAAGCTCTATCAAGAAGAATGGATTGTAAATCACGGATGTTGCTTATGTTGAAGGCCTCAACTTCAACTTGTAAGCATCGACCAACTCTGTGATAAAGGCTACAATATTGGATTCAACACGGAAGTGTGCGGATTAAAGATGATGAATCAAATGAAAAGTGTTGCAAGGATGAATACGAGAAGAATATGTATGTGGTGGATTGGTCTCTTTGCTACACCAAGCATTTATTTGTTAGCAAAAACGCAGTAGAATCAAATTGGTTGTGGCATAAGAAAAATGAGTCATCGAATTTCAAGACAATCAACAAGCTTGAAAGGAGTCATCTTGTAGAAGGATTTCCAGATTCGGTGTACAAGAAAGAAAGTGTATGTGATGCATGCGGATGGGAAAGCAAATAAAGTCTTCATTCAAGGATAAGCGAGTCCTTCTTCAACAAGGATATTACATACATTTGCATATGGATTTATTTGGTCGATTGAGCCGGCCCGGCAAATACACCTTAGTGGTGTTAGATGACTACTCAAGATATACATGGACAATCTTCATGTGTAAAAAAGAAGAAACTTTGCGAAGTTACCTCGGCTAATGAAAAGAGTTCAAAATGAAAAGAGCCAAACCATTATAAAAATAAGATCGTGAGAGGCTGAGGTTTGTCGATGGGATAATAACTCGATATTGTGTTGAAAATGGAATTGCTCATGAGTTATCAGTGCAAGAACTCCGTGAGAATGGAGTTTGAAAGAAGGAATAGAACCCTCAAGGAAGCTGCAAGGACCATGTTCGTTGAACTGAATTGCCTAAGAGATTTTGGGCTAAAGCCATTAACACAACATGTTATACTCAAAATAGATGCATGATCAACAGGAAATTGACCAAGACTCTCTAAGAGATTTGAGCGGGGAGAAAGCCAAATGTTGGATACTTGGGATATTTGGATGTAAATGTTTCATTCATAACAATAGCAAAGACAATTTGAAGGCTTTTGATGCTAAAAAGGTGGTGAAGGTATCTTTTTGGGATACTCGGTGAGAGTAAAGCTATAAGTCTTGAACAAAGAGGACTATGGTTACGAGAAGAGTCTATCCATGTGGTCTTTGATGAACTTAATGTAAATGGAGAAGACATTGAAGAGTTAGGTGATAAAATTTGAATCGATGACTATGCGAGAAGAGTCCTTATGTTGAAGGTGAAGTAAGAGCACTCAACCCGGATGAAGATGAGATAGCTGAATCTCAAAGGCAATTTGGAAAGTCTACATTTGAATGAAAATGAAAGAGGCATTCAAGACAACTTAGCTGCGAGATGATTGAATCCGGCAAACTTACTCTGACTTTGATGTGAGATGGTGAGAGACCATCCACGAGTTAGTTATTGGAGATGTTAGAGATGGCATAAGAACCAGGTCAAAGCACGCATGAAGCTATGTTCGCTTGTTTTATTTCCTAGATAGAGCCTAAAGATGTGTTCGAGCATTGGATGACACACATTGGATTCAAGCTATGTAAGTAAGTGTTGAATCGAGTTTGAAAGAAACAAAGTATGGGAATTGGTGCGAGAGGCCAAGCGGTCGAATTGTTATTGGCACAAAATGGGTTTTGAAGCAAGATGAATGAGGAAGGATCATTTGTGAGAAACAAACCAAGATTGGTAGCCAAAGGGTATTGCCAAGAAGAAGGTATAGATTTTGATGAAACCTTTGCTCTGTTGCAAGATTGGAAGCAATAAAGATGTTTCTTGCTTATGTTGCACATAAGAACTTCTTTGTATATCAAATGGATTTGAAGAGTGCATTTTGAATGGACATTAGAGGAAAAAAGTCTATGTTGAACAACCTCAGGGTTTTGAGCGGAAAACTATTGGAGATAAAGTCTACAAGCTCAAGAAGCATTATATGGATTGAAGCAAGAACCAAGAGCATGGTATGATACATTGTATCAATTTGTAACTAACAATGGATTCACCAAAGGCAAAGTTGATAGAACACTCTTTAGAATTCAAGATGGAGAGAGGATCTTTGCTTGTTCAAATATATGTGGATGACATCATTTTTGGTTCCACAAATAAAGAGTTGTGTGACAAGTTCTCGAACCTCATGCAAGGTAAATTTGAGATGAGCATGATGGGAGAGCTGACTTTCTTCCTAGGACTTCAAGTCAAGCAAATGAGCGATGGAACCTTCATAAGTCAAACAAAATATTCTGAGATTTGATGAAGAAATTTGGTATGGAAGAGAATTCTTACGTGAAAATTCAATGAATACCTCGGTCAAGATGGATATGGATGCATATGGCAAAGTTGTTGATCAAACCGGATATAGAGCACTCATTGGATCATTGCTCTATCTAACGGCAAGCATGCCAGGCATCACCTTTGCGGTAGGTGTATGTGCAAGATTTCAATCTACACAAAGGAGAGCCACATGAGCTGCGGCTAAGAGAATCTAAGATATTTGAAGGGATGCGAGAAAGTTGGCTTATGGTATCCAAGGAAGGTGGATTCAAGGCTGATTGGTTACTCATACTCGGACTATCTTTGGATAAGTTGACAGGAAGAGTACCTCGGTACATGTCAAATGATTGGAAATAGATTAGTTTCTTGGTTGATAAGAAACAAAATTCAGTGCCATATCCACGGTGAACAGAGTACATAGTTGTGGGCGGTTGTTGTGCCCAAGTCATATGGATGAGACAACAACTAAGAGATTATGATATTGAAGAAAGAGAAATTCCAATTATGTGTGATAACACTAGTGCTATTGCAATCACTCAAAATCCTTTGTTGCGTTCGAACAAAGCACATTGATGTCGAGATATCATTTTATAAGAGATCATGTTGAAAAGAAAGATATAACCTTGGAATACATCTCAGCGATAAACAGTTGGTGATATATTCACAAAGCCTCTATGTGAATCAAGGTTTGAAGAGCTCAAGAATGATTTAGAGTTAATTGGTGAGTCGAAACTCAGAAGACTCAATCGTGAGAGAAAGAAGATGAGAAAATGAAAGCGAGCAAGTTTTACATTTACGCGAGAGAAAGCGACCTTATTGGGAGGTCGGTTGTATCAAGTTAGGCGGCCGGTGGTGTAGGTCCCAAGGGGGTGTAAGTGTAAGGTTTAGAAGGGGGGTTGAATAAACCTTGCAAATTTTCGATTTAGTCCTTTTAAATCTCTGAGTTGATTCTACCAGTTTTGTGTCCTTGATGGACGATCGAATTAGTCACTCGGTAGAGTTAATCTCTCATGATTTCGGTGGTTTATTGATGGAGTAACTCATTTGTTGGCTATAATTTAACTTTGTGGTTTTATTTTATTGGAAGACTTAACACCCTTATGTTTGATTAAGCAAGATTTTAGAGCTTGATTTAGTACTTATAATTTTATCAAATGGATAGCAAATTTATCGTGAGATATAAGCGAGTTAAAAGTGCGGGAATTTAAATCTTTGAAATGTAAATGACACGAGTAAAGTTTTTATAGAGGTTCGAAGATGGGGTAGTCTTCTTCTCCTCTCTTCTCCAACTCTGGAGGAATCCACTAAGTAATGATCGGTTTACAAAGTGGTAGATCCGGATACAAGTCTTGATCATCAACGGCCGACTTGATCCTTTGGGACTCGATGCTGGAGACGCCTTGATCACTCGGTGGCTTCTAAATGCGACTCGGCTTCTTCACAGGCGTTTTGCTTGCTACTCTGACTCACTTGCTCAAGCTCTTTGGATTTGATCACGAAGCCCTCCAAAAGCTTAAGACTTGGTTGACGCCTTGAACCTTTCTACAATCCTTCTGGAATGTAGACCCCCTTGTTTTCGATATTTTCCTCTTTATTTGATTGAAGTTCTCTTTCCTTCACGGTGAGTGTTGGATTGATGTACTTGTAATGTAGGCTTGAGGATTGAGAATGTTTGATTTTTCTAATATGCTTGTTTATCTCATATGTGTGTCATCTATATATCTCAAACAAACTCCTCGGCCTTTTATAGTGAACTTTCAAAAATTTGCCCGTTGAAGAGATAGACTTATTTTTTAAAGTCACTTTGCGATCGTTGGCTTGCGAGTTCTTGGAATTGCCATTTCCTCGTATGAATTGTTCTTTCACCTTTTGAGTTCGACACGGTGTAGTGCTTCCCATTGGTTCATTCCTTTTGCACGCTTGAGAGGTGAGCACTCCAAGAAAGGTGGTATGGAGATATTACTTGTTTAAGTAAATCTCTTGATTTACGTACAACGGTTCTTTTCTGATTATCTCGACTTGTTGCATTTCCTTGCTTTCCCCAGGTGACTTAGAGTCGACTTCCAATCATTGGATGACTCTTGTCACTTCAACTTGAGACTTGGCTTTTCTTGAGTTGACTTGTTGATGCTCCACTCAGTTGCATCTCTGTTTTGCTTTTCGATAGAGTTCTGTCTACTCTTCTTTGCCATACTCATTTGTCTCGCTGCGAAGTCTTCCTTCGGTCTTGATTGTCTTCTTGCATGTTAAGGCGTGGCGACTTAACTCGGCTTGGCGGCTCTAATTGTTACAATACATTTACAACAAGAATTGGGGTGCCAACTTTCTATTCTAAGTTTTACATGGCATTCATCAAAATCTAAACAATAAAATTCCTAACAATTTCCCCCTTTTTGATGATGCCAAAACTTAAATCATTCAAAGATGCAAACAACAAAGATACATACGGATAGTGTATTGACATAGAATGTATGCGTGAGAATAGATCTGTTTATTGATCATATCATTCTTGTTCTTTTACTTTGTTTACAATGTGTATCGAGCACATATTTGTCTTCACAAAAAATAAAGAATTTATACCTTTATTACGAGAAGACTTACATTGTATGTATTTACATGATAAAATACACGAAGGGTTGGACAACAACACTTCATCTCTTATTGTCTCCTTCTTTCATCTTGTTCAAGACATCTTCTTCTCTTCTTCTCTTTTTCTCGTCGTCATTTGCCTTCTTTTTCTTCTCATATGCTTTCTGGCGGCTTCATCTTTTCTTATTCTTTCTGTCTCTCTCCCATGCCATTGAGTTTGTCTTTTGTTTTCTTCTTCTATTCTTTTTGCATACTCGGCGTTAGTTTTAGCCACTTTCAAATTTGCCACTTGGTCAAGCCCCTTGATAGATCCCCTCCTTTCTTCCTGGATCTCGTATTCAATATTCTTGGGCGGGCCTAGGTGAAGCTTCTTCCTCCCTCTGCTTCTTCCTCTACCTGCGGGCGTATCTTTGTCTTTGGGGTCTTCTTCTTTCGGTGAGTGACCGGCGAGTGACCCAGAGTGAGTTCTTAGGTTGTCTCTGGCTGTCGGCTTCTTCACATAATGTGAGACCCTTTTCCCCGATCTGAGGTCCCAAGCTTGAGCCATAGACATATTTGCAAAGTATCCCTCGGACTCGGCGTTTTAAATTCATCGTGATCGTGGCTCTGTCCCGACATACGAGATGGCATAGGTGTCTCATCTCTTGGAATGCCTCCGTGTTCTTTCAAGATGTTCATCACCCTGGCATCCATTCTTCCTTCCACTTCCTTCATCCCTGCTTCAATTGATTTTCTCTTTTCGACCATAGATACTGAGTGTTGGAGTGGCGAGTCACGAGGAGTTCTTTGCTTATAATGTCATTTTGTGTGAGGACCTTGTTGGGGGTTTGTGCAATCATCAATGTCACATCTGTTGATCCTTCCCCCTCAACAAGCTTTCCTTTCTTACATTTCAAGACTTCCTCGGTGATTTTCCCTTCTCATTTGCTCCTTTTTTTCGGCTTGATTTTCTTTGCTTTAAGGTATTCCTCTTCCCCCTTTTTGGCATCATCAAAGGATAGAGGAACCCGGGGAACATCTTTGACAAGCATGAAGTCGAGTCTTCGATGGTTGAGTTACGCTTCAAGTCTGCTGCGTTGTATGCGGCACGAATTGGTCGAGTAGCGTTGGATTCTCTTTGAAATCGGCTTCATCTCGGCCATGAGAAGGCTGAATTTTCTTGTCATGTGTTCTTCCAAGCGTTGTAGATCATTTGTATGTTGCTCACGCGGCGGACTTGATCTCGGCGGTGTGAGCTTCATGCATATGCTCAATGTGTTCTCTCGGCCGTCTTTGCATCGGTATTTTCAGCTCTCCACACCGGCGACTTGTTGAACAATTATGCGAAGTATCTCCTGTTCCACACGCATTGTTTCTTCTTTGTTGCCACCATTCCCTTATCCGGTGTTATGCCTCTTAAATCAATTTGTAAGGGTGGCATCTCTGTTGTCGATCGCATGTCCAAAGAGGCTGATGCCTCTCCATCCTTTCAACCTCGGCAAAGAGTGCCTTGAACACTTCTCGAACTTGGTGATTCTTACATTGCGGTGATGGCCATACAACATCGAAGTCATAATCAATTTGGAACGATGGTGTACGATGGAAGAAAGGAGGCTGGTTTGTAATAGCGTGCTTGTTCGTTTCGACTCTTCGTGGAGTTCTAGTATCTCTCGGTGAAAGGGAAAGATTCTACAAAAGATTCATCACCGCTTGGCAGGATTTGTTCGATGATGAGCGGTGCGCGTGAAGTTCTTTTGGGAATCGATCTGCTGCGGACTTGAGGAGCACTGGCGGTGGTCTCTTGTTGGTGGGTTTGTTGTGAAGTAGACCCGGCTTCTTGAGCCTCATTTGTCTTAACGACTTCGTTGGTCTCGGTGATTTCTCCATTTGATGGCTGGTCCTCGGCCTTATCGAGCGTCATCGGACGATGATGAGATTTCCATTGGTGGCTCATCATCAAAATTAAAGGTTTGTGAGTAGTCTTGGGATCGACTTGCTCGTGCTTGGAACATCCTTGGTGAGTCTTTTGGATTTGTCATGGGGATGACTCGGCTTCTTCTTCGCCCGATCCCGAGAAAAGTGACATCGGGGTTGTCACGGGAATCATGAAGTGCGGCGATCTCCTTCTCGGATGGGTCGATGATACCGGGAGGGATGTTCTCTACTTGCTTTGCTTTACCCGGGAAGTCTCAACCTCCGTGGGCCTTCATTTCCTCCGGCGGTCTCTCTGCTGCGAGGCTTAGTCCTCCCTTTCGGCGTGTCGGTGTCTTAGGGTCTTCTACGATGGCATCCATTGGAGTCTCAACCCCATGGATTGCACTTTCATCGCCAGTGTTAACTCCCGGGGTTGTTCCTTCATGTGCCTCATTTGCATCGGCGGCGTCATTAGCCCGGAGCGGTTGGCACCTCGGTGAGATAGTCTCAATGCGAGCTTCGTTGATGGCAACTTCTTTGTTCTTCTTGTGTTTGAATTTTCTCTACTTCGCCTCCTACATTCTTTGTGGGAGTCATCTGCGACATCCTCGGCCTTGCTGCGGTGGAGGAGTTTCCCCTCGGTGCGCGCACCGGTGAGTGACTTGGAATGGGGTCACTCGTCTCCAAGCTCGGCTATTTCGATTGATTGCTCGGCCGTTGGGGCGGTGGTAGCACACCTTCAATAGGGGTTGGCTCGTTGGGGTCCCCACTATCCCGGTTTCATCGCCATCTCTCCTTATTGCCTTCTTTCGAGTGGTGGGGAAGTGGTAGCGGCAACATCGGTGGCTATTTTTGAACCACTCCCATTGGATCGATTTCGGTGTGTTCGGAGGACTCTCTGGTCCCTCCATTAATCTTTGCTCGTGAAGGATTCTTGATTCGTGCAATGCTTGCTTTGCATTTGCAACTCTTACGTAAGCGGCGGCATTCTGCAGTTCGTCATCCATCGGAGAAGACATCAAGGAGAGGATGTGTGTGTTACGTAGTGCGGAGATAGGGCGGATGCTTGCATTCTCACGTCTTGGCTTCTTGACTTTTTTCTCTCTCCTTGTCCTTGTAGATCTGCGGGATTTTTGTGCGATTGTCTTCATCAGTAGGAGCACGCGATAGTTAATCGAGGAAATTTAGCGATTCCTCTTCTTCTTCTATGAACTCGGCCGTTGGAGGCTTTCCTTGACTTACTCAACTTCCATTTCCTCCACTCATGACGATTTTGGATGTGCGGGTAAGGTGGAGATAGGATCATTACATCACTATCCGCTCTGGTAGGTTCTTCTTGTGCTTGATTGTGTGAGCTACAAGTTTGTGTCTTCGGGTTGCCTCTGTGATCGCCTTTGAGACATTTGTTTCATCAACTACATCACGGAGACTCTACTTCTCCGGTAGTCTCGTATTTGTGCTAGGTGATAAGCGACTTTGGTTTCTCTGTTCGGATTTGCTTGACAAGTCTTCTTCGTCTCTAGTTTGTACCGAGGAGGATTTTAGTTGAGAGACGGTGTCCTCTCGAGTCTTCTTGGCGGGTGGGGCGTCTTTGGTGTTTGTTTACGAGAGGCTGGCCGTCTTGGCATCGATTCTCCTCCTTTTGAGCGATCGGAGAAGGTATTTGTGAGTCCTTCTCGACGGCTGCTGCGAGGGCGGGAGACACTTTCTTGAGGCGGTGACTTCTGCTGCGGGCGGGGAGCATGTTTGGTTTTCTTTCTTTCTTTGCGGAGAGCGTGATCTTCTTAGCAGTGCGAGGGCGACTTTCTTCTTAGGTGGAGAGAAGCATTTTGTATCTTGAGGGTGGTGATTCCCCCTCATTTGGTGTCGGCTCTCTTGGCGTAAGCTCTCACACGGCGCCCGAGAGAGGTTAGCTCGAACATTCTCTTGTTAACATGGAAAGCCTTCCCATGCCTAAGAGAGGACTCCTTTCACCTCCAATAGCGGCCAATCACCAGGCCATATCCCGGGGATCCTCCAAATGTGCCATCTTCTTTGAAGGACTTGTTCCCACGTTAAGCGATCTGCTTTGTAGATAAACTGTTGTTTATCTTCTTTTCTTCGATGATTGCGGCCATCACAATCGGCTTTGCCTTTGTGATTGGTCAAATTTGCCAAATTTGATGTCGATACATTTGGCAACTATGTCCAACAATTTGTGATAATCCTCCTTGTGATCTCTTGTTTCTTTGTGTATATTATTTTATCGGCAAAGTCGGACTTGGCTATTTCTTTCCATCGTCGGCCAAGTTTACATCGGCCTCTTTAATCTCGGATGCTCCTTACCTGCTGGTAGTGAGCAATATTGACCAAATCCTTGGCGGTGATAGTCATTTGCTTCCATGAGCAGATGACTTGATTCCTTCATCGTGAATCTCGGCATTCACGTAGAATTATGCGACCTCCTCCACATAGGTCATCGGATATTCTAAGCGTTAGAAAGCGGTTTTAGTCCGGGCGTTTCCAACTTCTCGGCGATTTTCTTCACTAGGGTGTTATCGGACCCCTGCTTCACCATTCGTCGAAATCCACCGTCGAACCGGTGTGGATTTGCTTTCCTAACTTGGTAAAGTCATAAGTTGGTGCCATTTCTCGGGATTATATCAAGGAAAAACTCGAGAAATTGATTTGAAGGTTGATAGGGTTTGAGAGTATTTTGCCTTTGCCTTTTGAGAGAAAGAGATGAAGCAGTTTTAGAAGTGTGAGAAAGAAACGGACGAAAATGGTTTAAATATGGTTTATGAAAGGGCGTGCGGCGGTTTTGAATTGTGATCGAAATCAGCGGCTTGGATTTCGCACGCCAATTGAGCATTTCATGTCTCGTATTTAATGCGGCAGCATTTATATCAATCATAAGCTTGGTGTGCGGCTTTTATGCGTACACATCATCATTATCTTTGACGTGTTCCTTAAAACATTCGCTTAGTCAAAGCATTGCGTTTTTGTCACTTTGCTCATAAGTCATTGACTTATCTCTTGGGTTGATTTAACTCTACTTCTCACGATTCTCTTAGCGACTCGGCTATCGGTGACTTCGGTGTATTTGTCTTTCGTCTGGTGATTTCTTGGTGATTTACATTTTTTCGGCTCTTTTTCTCCCCTTTTTTGTTCCATTTCTCTTCTTTGATTTTATGCAGTGTCGGCTCACTCAGTGCCCAACTCATGCTTGAGTTCTTCAAATCTTGACTCACATAATGGTTTTGTGAAGATGTCGGCTAGTTGTTTATCGGTTGAGATATATTCCAGGATGATGTCCTTCTTTTCAACATGATCTCTTATGAAGTGATATCGACATCAATATGTTTTGTTCTTGAGTGCAACATAGGATTTTGAGTGATTGCAATTGCACTTGTGTTATCACACATGATTGGAATTTCTTTTTCTTCAACTTCATAATCTCTCATTTCTTTGTCTCATCCATAGGACTTGGGCAACTTGTTTGCCATGACTATGTATTTTGCCTCATTTGTAGAGGTGGCTATTGAGTTTTGCTTCTTGCTAAACCAGGAAATTAGTCTGTTTCCTAGCATTTGACATGTGCACGAAGTGCTCTTCTGTCCGCTCTGCATCCGGCATAGTCGAGAATCGAATAGCCAATTAGCTTGAATCCACCTTCCTTTGGATACCATAGGCCTACTTCTTGGCTTCCTTTCAAGTATCTCGGTATTCTCTTAGTTCTTTGTCATATGGCTCTCTTTTGGAGCGATTGAAATCTTGCACATACACCTACGGCAAAAGTGATGTTTTGCTAGGCTATTTGTGAGATAGAGCAATGATCAATAAGTGCTCGTATCTTGTTTGATCTGAGGCTTGCCATCTGCATCCATGTCCATTTTGGTGATGTGTTCATTGGTATTTTTCTGAGAAGACTTCTCCTCCATACCAAACTTCTTCATTAAATCTCTGGTGTATTTTGTTTGACTTATGAAGGTTCCATCCTTGTTTTGTTTCACTTGAAGTCAAGGAAGAATGTCGGCTCTCCCATCATGCTCATTTCAAATTTACTTTGCATGAGGTTTGAAAATTTTTCACCACGACTCTTTGTTAGTGGATCCAAAAATGATGTCATCCACATATATTTGAACAAGCGTATACTCTTCTTGTCTTGAATTACGAAAAGTGTTCTATCTACTTTTCCTTTAGTGAATCCATTTTCGATTAGGAATTGTGACGAGGGTATCATACCATGCTCGGGTGCTGTTTCAATCCATACGAGGGCTTTCTTGAGTTTGTATACCTTGTCTCCAAGAGTCTTACGCTCAAATCCTGGAGGTTGTTCAACATACACTTCTTCTTCCAATAAACCATTTAGGAATGCACTTTTTACATCCATTTGATATACAACGAAATTCTTGTGAGTGCATAGGCAAGAAACATCCTTATAGCTTCCAATCTTGCTACGAGGGCAAATGTTTCATCAAAATCTATCCCTTCTTCTTGGCAATATCCTTTGGCTACCAATCTTGCTTTGTTTCTTACCCAGAGCCTTCCTCGTTCATTTTATTTACGAATACCCATTTGGTGCCAATAACATTTTGATGCATGGGTCTTTGCACTAATCCACACTTTATTTCTTTCAAATGATTGACTCTTCTTGCATAGCTTGAATCAATGTGTGTCATCAATGCTTGTGACACATCTTTTGGCTCTATTTGCAAGATGAAGCATGTGAACATAGCTTCTTGTTGAGTTCTAGATCTTGTCTTGACACCTTCTCTTATATCTCCAATGACAAGTTACGGTGGATGGTCTCTCGGCCATCTTACATCGAGGTTGGAGTAAGTTAGGCTGGATTGATCGACTTTAATTTGTGTTCTTTGTTGTCGGCTCTCTCGTAATCACTTAGCTGCAAATTTTCATTTGTTTTTGAGATTGACTATCTCATCTTCTTACGAATTGATAATTCGGCTTGGCTTGACATAGGGACTCTTACGTATGGTTGGATGATTGACTTATCGGTGATTCTTCAATGTCTTCTCCATTTACATTTGGCTCATCGAATACTACATGAATGGATTCTTACGTAACCATAGTTCTTTTGTTGAGTATCTGTAGGCTTTGCTTTGGTGAGTATCTAAGAAGATACCTTCATCGACTTTAGCATCAAAAGCCTTTAGGTTGTCTTTGCCATTGTTGTGAATGAAGCATTTACATCCAAATATTACGAAATATGAAACATTTGGTTTTCTTCGATCCGGATCTCATAGGAGTCTTTGTCAAATTTGTCTGTTTATCATACATCTGTTTTGGGTGTAGCAAAAATTTGTGTTGATTGCTTGACCCAAAATCTTTTTAGTAACCTGCTTGACTAACATGGTCCTTGCTTGCTTCTTTGAGAGTTCTGTTCTTTCTTCTTTCGCAACTCCATTCTCTTTGTGGAGTCCTTGCTGGCGATAGTTCATGACCAATACCATTCTCAATACAATCTTTGAGTTATTATTCCATTGACAAACTCGGTTCCTCTATCTCGATCTTATTTTGATAATGGTTTGACTCTTCTCATTTTGAATCCTTTTCATCATTTGTGGTAGTTTTTGTAGAGTTTCTTTCTTCTTTACAATGAATATTGTCCATGTATATCTTGAGTAGTCATCACTACCACCAAGGTGTATTTCTTTCCACTTATCTTTGTTTGGTTCCCTTTGGGCCAAATAGATCCATATGAAGCGGATGATATTCTTGTTGAGGATGGGCATGTCTTTTCTTTGAATGACGACTTGATTTGTTTTCCCTTGACATGCATCACATATACTCTCCTTCTTGTATCTTGAGTCGGAAGTCCTTCTACAAGATGACTTCTTGCCGACTTGTTAATTGTTTTGAAATTCGGGTGACTCAGCTTTTTGTGCCATAGCCTTGACTTGATTAATTTGTATTCTTTGCTAGTAGACATGTCTTTGGGTGTTGCGGTTGACCAATCCACTACATACATATTTTTTCTGTCTACATCCTTGCAGTACCACTTCATTTGATTCAATATCTTTGATTTGGCACATACCCATGTTGAATCAACATTGTAGCCCTTGTCACGAGTGGATCGATACTCGAGTAAGTTGAAGTTGAGTCCTTCAACATATGCAACATCTGTGATTTCTAATCCATTCCTCTTGATGGATCAATGCCTCTTATTTCACCAGGAGCTTCATTTCCTCCAAATATGACTTTTGCTCCTTTGACTTCCTTGAATTTTGACATGATTTCTCTTATTTCTGTCATATGTCTTGAATGACCACTATCCATGTACCAGGTTCCTTGGCATTTTGTTCCTTGAACCTGCAATCAAGGAAATTAAGTTTTAGGTACCCATACTTTATGCAGGTCTGAGGGGTTAAATTGTAAGATGATCCAACCACCTATAGCCAAATGATTTGACTCTAAGGGGTTGCCATCTATCGAGTGCCATAATCATAATTAATCCTGGCAAATTGCTTGGGAATTCTAGGTTTCATACATTGTCTCTCTTTTGTCTGTATGCCTGCATATGTGTTTTAGCAATTGCCTTCCTTGGGTAATTGTGGTGTTTTTGCGTGTAGTGCCTAGGTGCATATGTGTCTTTGATGAAAGCTCTTATACTTTTGGAATGGCCTTTTTTGAGTTCTAGGCCTTTGCCATCTGGGCTTATATTCCATAAGTCGTGTCTTTGACAGATTTACACTATTCCAATCGGCTTGGCTTGGATATTTTCTACCATTCCCATCATATGTATTTCTTTTATGGGTTTTAAGGATGTTTGGTAGCTCTGCTTCTTCTTTTCTGAGTATTTTTGTTTGGAGTTTCTTTGAGGACTCGGTGAATCTCTTTTCAGTTGTCCTTTCAGCACTCTCAAGCTGGTTGTTTTCCTTTTCCTTTGTAACCAAGGCCAGTTTGCTTAGTATTGTGCTTTGGAGTGAATGTGTGTGCAACATTTAGAGTTTTGGATTTTTCGGACTCTTCATGACTTGAAGATCCTTTTTCCAAAATTACTCTTGAGGTTTGACATGGCACGAGAGGAATTAAATCTAAGCTTTGTCTTGTCTCCACATTCTCTTTGACTCATAATAAGATCATCCAATGATTTAGATGCCTTAGTGAATGAGGCAATAACATTCTTGAGGTCATTCTCCCTCTTTTCTATAGCGGCAATTTACTGCTACTAATTTAGCATTTTTAGCCTTTAAACTTTCATTTTCAATGACTATTTGACTTAGAGTACTCGGCTCCTTAGTCGACTTTGAGTTTTGACTTTTGAGTAGGTTGTTTTCCTCATTCAATAGTGTGTGTGAGGATTTAATGTGTTCAAAATCTTTCATCATTTTGCCTAATGAATCATAAAGATCGGTAGGTGATGAAGTGTGTGTGTCACGATCACTATCACTAGTGTACGAGCTTGTTGAGTTAGATTGTACCTCATCTTCTTGATCTTGTTCTTTGGCCATCAAGCGGATCGGGGCTTCTTTGAGTCACTTGAGTAGTCGGCTTCTTTGCTCTCGAATCATTTGTCTCTCTTGACTTGGCATTTGTCTCGTGATCTCTGCGGCCATCATTGCCTTTTTCTTTTCTTGTCTTCTTTCTCTCACGAAGACCTTTCTTTCTTCATCTCTATACTTGTTGACTACGAGGATATGAGCGATCAATGGCATAGTGACCTGGTTGTCTGAGTTCAACATAGATATTGACCTTTTGATCGACTCTTTCCATTCTTGGGTTGTCGACCCTTTGATACTCAACTTTTTGATGATATGTTCTCTTGGTTGGCTTTGTCTTCCCTTGATTTGGAGGGAGGTGAGTGTCTTACGGAAGATTCACCCTTTCCTTTCTTGTAGTTCTTATTAAAGAACTTGTTGAATCTTTTAACCATCGGGGCTATTTCTTACGGGTCGATGACTTCTTTGACCTCGGCTCTCTTCCCATCTTTAACAATTAGAGCAATTTGTTTTGGAGTGCAGATGTCTCTTCTGGTCTTTTCTTCTCGGCTCAAACTCGTAGGCTTTGAGGTGCGAGAATAGTTCATGGTTGGATGTCTTTGATAGGTCCATGGAATGTCTCGGTGCCATGACCTTCATTTCCCATTCAATTTGGAAGACTTTTAGGATCTTCATACACATTTCATACGTGTATATTCCTTTCCAAGTGTAGACTGACTCATTTGTGATTTACGTAAACCGAGCATCCGGTTGATCCAGGTTTTTCTCACGAGATCATTTTGAAGTTTTCAAATTTTGTCTGACCCATTTTGATAATTTGTTTTCTTTGATTTGCTCACGAGCCTTCACAAATCAATGTCAACTTGTCCCGATTTCCTTTGTTTTGCAAGATTTGACTTTATTGAACATGGCTTTGTCAAGGTTTTGTAAAGGATGTCCTTGGCTACATTTTCCAGTTGTATCTTTTCTGTCATCATTTGTCCACTCGGTTCTTGGTTTTCAACCATGGTAGTGCAGGGCGACATCTTCTTCTCCTTGTTTGCAACTCTTAAATGCAATTTGTGTTCACCTTTAATATTTGCGGAGGCCCATCTTCTATCACTATCCACATCTCATCATGTAATCTTTGATAGATGAGCTGCATCACGAAATTTCCAATCATCAAATTCTTCAATAGTGAACATAGGGATGCGTGTCAAATTTGCTTCCATGATAATGACTTTTAATGATAAAAAGAGTTTTGAAAATTTAAGTACTAAAGCGGACTTTGAAAAGTTTGGAGATCTAGTTCGATAACTAGTGCGGAGGGTTCAATGAACCAACCGCTCGATACCACTTGTAGGTCCCAAGGGGTGTAAGTGTAAGGTTTAGAAGGGGGTTGAATAAACCTTACCAAATTTTCGATTTAGTCCTTTTAAATCTCTGAGTTGATTCTACATTTGTGTCCTTGATGGACGATCGAATTAGTCACTCGGTAGAGTTAATCTCTCAACAGAATTTGTTTATTGATGGAGTAACTCATTTGTTGGCTATAATTTAACTTTGTGGTTTTATTTTATTGGAAGACTTAACACCCTTATGTTTGATTAAGCAAGATTTTAGAGCTTGATTTAGTACTTATAATTTTATCAAATGGATAGCAAATTTATCATGAGATATAAGCGATTAAAAGTGCGGGAATTTAAATCTTTGAAATGTAAATGACACGAGTAAAGTTTTTATAGAGGTTCGAAGATGGGGTAATTCTTCTACTCCTCTCTTCTCCAACTCTGGAGGAATCCACTAAGTAATGATCGGTTTACAAAGTGGTAGCAGTCCGGATACAAGTCTTGATCACAACGGCCGACTTGATCCTTTGGGACTCGATGGAGACGCCTTGATCACTCGGTGGCTTCTCGTGCGACTCGGCTTCTTCAGGCATTTTGCCTTGCTACTCTGACTCACTTGCTCAAGCTCTTTGGATTTGATCACGAAGCCCTCCAAAAGCTTAAGACTTGGTTGACCTTGAACCTTTCTACAATCCTTCGGAATGTAGACCCCTTGTTTTCAGATATTTTCCTCTTCAAGCTGATTGAAGTTCTCTTTCCTTCACGGTGAGTGTTGGATTGATGTACTTCGTAATGTAGGCTTGAGGATTGAGAATGTTTGATTTTTCTAATATGCTTGTTTATCTCATATGTGTGTCATCTATATATCTCAAACAAACTCCTCGGCCTTTTATAGTGAACTTTCAAAAATTTGCCCGTTGAAGAGATAAGCTTATTTTTGAAAATCACTTTGCGATCGTTGGCTTGCGATCCTTGGAATTGCCATTTCCTCGTATGAATTGTTCTTTCACCTTTTCGAGTTCGACACGGTGTAGTGCTTCCCATTGGTTCATTCCTTTTGCACGCCGAGAGGTGAGCACTCCAAGAAAGGTGGTATGGAGATATTACTTGTTTAAGTAAATCTCTTGATTTACGTCAGCAACGGTTCTTTTCTGATTATCTCGACTTGATTGCATTTCCTTGCTTTCCCCAGGTGACTTAGAGTCGGCTTCCAATCGTGGATGACTCTTGTCACTTCAACTTGAGACTTGGCTTTTCTTGAGTTGACTTGGTGATGCTCCACTCATTTTGCATCTCATTTGCTTTTCGATAGAGTTCTGTCTACTCTTCTTTGCCATACTGGTTGTCTCGCGGCGAAGTCTTCCTTCGAGGTCTTGATTGTCTTCTTGCATGTTAAGGCGTAGCCGACTTAACTCAGCTTGGCGGCTCTAATTGTTACAATACATTTTGACAAGAAGAATTGGGGTGCCAACTTTCTATTCTAAGTTTTACATGGCATTCATCAAAATCTAAACAATAAAATTCTAACAATTTGGTCACTTCATGAGAAGAGAAAAGCAGAGTTAAGTCACTTTGGATATAAGCTGAATCATTTATGAACTAAGTGACAAGAAAGCAGTCGTTTTAATTGAGCAGGAATGTTTTTAAGGATGACGTCAGCATAATAATGACGGTCACAGTAAAAGTTGCACACTAAGCCATATGATTACATATAAATGTTGCTGCATTTAATGCAGGGAATTAAATGCGGTTTTGCCATTTTAATCTTAGCCATTGATTTTGATCAAAAATTTCAAAATCCGAAATATGTCCTTTCACGTCCCTTATATACGGAACTTTGCATTTCTCTCTCCTGACGTGAACTATTCATCTTCAAGCAAAGGAAGCATTTTTCTCTGAAAATTTGTGTGACCCTAGTCTCTCTCAAGCAAGTTTTTCATACTTTAATCGGTAAAAACTCTTGAAATGGCCCCAAAGTACGATTTCGTGAAGCTCTCAAAGCAAATCCAAACTGGTGCCTCAGTGGATTTTGACGGGATGATCAAATAGGGTGTCGATGAAATCCTAGTTCAGAAGATAGCTGAGATGTTGGAGAAGTCCGACCTGAAGGACTTTTTGACAATGGAATACTCTCACACATACCTTGAAGAGGTTGTTATGTTCTACGTGAACACTGAAGTGCAGGACGATGAAATCAAATCTTCCGTCCACAGCAAGGTCATCAAACTCAATGTAAAAGACCTTGTTGAGCACTGTTTGTTGCCCGCGGAGGGTTTGAAGGACATCTATGAGGCTGATGTCGACTTAGCTGCGGCTTGGAAAGAAATTGCCAAGCCTACGTGTGCTGCGAAAGTGGTCTATACGGCCAAGAAGGATTCCTTGAAGGACGACTATCACAAGTTGATGGATGTCATCTCGAAATGCGTTGACATGAAATTTGGAAGCTTCAATCAGATGTCCAAAACTAAGTTGATCGTGATGGTTGCGATCATGCAAGGAAAGAATGTTAACTGGGTTGAGTTTGTTTACAGCAGCTCTGCCAGAATGTGCTGAACAGGACCTTCAAGGAGGATGGGTCCTTTGGTTGCTCATTGGATTATGGCCTGGTTATTGGCCATCTGATGCAGGTAAAGGGTATTGCACTTTGACATTGCATGCCCTTCCATGTGAACAAGAAGATGTTCAGGGCAAACCTCTTCGGTGCCCAGAAGAAGACCCATGCCAGAAAGGCTGATACCAGTGAGGGGGAATCAGCTGATCCCGAAGACGCAGCTGAGACCCCTCCACCCAAGAAGAGAGATGCGGTATCTAAGCCTGCCAATGCAGCAAAGTCCAAAGCACCTGCCCATGCAGCCGAGACTCCTTCCCCCACAGCCGAGATAGAGGAGGAACACCATATTCCCTTCCCTATTGTAAAGAATAAGAGGACTGCCAAGTCAAGAAAGGCAGTTGCCTCTAAGAAAAGTCCAAAAGCTTAAACTATTGAGGAACCTGAGAATGTTGAACCAGAGGTTCCCCTGCTCCCATCCAGAAAGAGACGGTTGATTAGGCTATCTGAGCTTGAAAAGCCAGCTGAATCTTGTACTCAGCCGGAGAAAGAAACTGAGACTGCTGATGCTCAGGAAGAGCAGTCTCCGGAAGTTATCGATGTATCTGCGAAGTCTGCTGATGATGATCAGCAGAGATCTGTCGAAGACCCAGCTGCAAAGAAGACAGTGAGGAAAGTGAAGCAGCCGAGATAACTGAACCTGAAGTTGAAAGAGTTGTCTCCCCTCCTATAACTAATGTTGATGCATCTGAGGAAGAGCAACGTCTCTTACCTCCCATTCTGGAAACTGGAGATGAGGTTGATGATGTGATTATGTACTCTCCAGTTTACCCTGACATTTAGAGGCGCTTGAGGGAATGGAGGGCATGGAAGTTGGATCACTCAAGGGTGCAGTGCCCTGAGTTCATTGAAGAAGAAGAAGAGCTTCTCCGATTCCTCTGCGTAAATGATGTCCCCTCTGCCCAAAATGAAGAAAATTGTTTAGACATCCTTCGTATTCTCAAAGAGGAAGAAAAGGTGAGAGCTGCCGAGCAAGCACGAGCGTCGGAGAAATCCAAGATGTGTGCATTCACAGGCTCTCTAGAGCATACTCACACGTATTTTGATATGCTCTCTGGCAATGATGAAGACATGGATCCTGCTGCTGCAGCTGAGAAGTTGGAAATGCAGCAAGCCTTGTAGGAATCCAAAGCCATGAACGAGAAAAGCTTACTAGAAGGTCCAAGAGAGTCTTCTCAAACTCTTCTGCAAACTGATCCTTTGGGAGTGGCACAAAAAATTGCGACGGACATTGCTGCAGCCACGTCCCCCGTGCAATCAGAACATGGCTCCCAGGGAGATGGCGATGAAGCTAGGAAGTTGGGCACCCAAGCTAAGCCTACCCCTGAACAAGGTGTTCTCACACCTACCCCAGCGGCTGAACACTCAAAGGACAAAGTCGCGTCTCAGGAGCAGAGTGACCCCTCTATCAGTCACTCAACTGGTGCGCCAGCTGAGGGGGAAACTCTCTCCACCACAGCAGGGTTGGAGGTTGCTATGGGAGACACATCAATGGTGTTAGGAGGCAAAGGTGAGAAAGAATTTGAAAACCAGCAGACTGACATTAACGAAGCTCGAACAGTTGAGTCTGTCTCAGCTGAAATGTCAACTACTTTGAAGGCCGATGACGCTGCTATCACAGTTGAGGCAAAGGATGGTGAAGCCCCGGGAGTTAGCACTCTGGGCTCTGAAAGTGCAATCCAAGGGGTTGAGACTCCTTTGGATGCCAACGTCCAAGACCCTAAGACAGCTGAGTTTGTCGAAAGGAGAATAGAAGACCCTAAGACAGCTGAGACTGTCGAAGGGATTGCTGAAGGCTCTGCAGTAGTGGAGACTGCTGGGGGTATTGAAGGCCAACGGGAGGTTGAGACTTCCCTTGGTAAAGGTGTTGAAACTGAGAACATTCCTCAGCTTGAAGGTGATGCCACGGAAGAAGTTATTGGTGCCCTTCAAGACTCCCAAGAAAACATTGACACATCATTTTTGGGATCGGAAGATGAAGCAGAGTCCGTTCAACATGATGATCCAACGAAGGACACAGCTAAGGATGTTCACAAATCTCAGAGCCAAGTCAGTGAGAATACGGCTCCCATGAGATTCAATTTTGATGATGAGCCAACTCCACATCTCATCATCCTCCGATGAAGCTGATGATACAGCTGAGGACAAGATAACTCAAATGGAAACCCACTGAGACCGAGGAAGGCATTCGAGATAGTTGAGGCTCAGTCAGCTAGGCAAAACACCTCAAATGCCCCAGCTGGAACCGAGTCATCTGCGCAGGCTCTCACAGCTGCAGCAGTAACGACTCCTTCAGCTCCATCACAGGCTCCCACAGCTGTGACCACTGCCGATGAAGCTATCGCAGCTGAGGCACAGCAAGCTGAATCTACTCATCCAAAACAAGGGAAGGCGCCGCACGCAAGAGACTCGGAAATCTCATTTGTTTTGAGAAGGAATTTCCTTTCACTGTTGAATTGCTAGACTTAGAAGCAGAATCTGCCTGAGAATTAAGGAAATATACAGTGCACGAAGAGCCAGTCATCCCCTTGGATACGATTGTTCCAATGAACTTTAACTTTGATGCAGAATGGCCAGCAGTTGAGTCAATCTCCGTAGCTGAGTTCCGGAAAGCTTTCATGATTATCTGTGAAGAGATTGAGAAAATGGAACACCATCAAGCATCTTTGGACCTCTGCCTGGATAATCGTGATGCCACCCTCACAGCTGATTTAAGAGGGATTATAGTCCGCATCGGGGAATGGGCTTGCAGTGACATCTATGAGATCTGAGCAAGTCCGCTACTTTAAAGCATTGTTTGCGAAAATGCTGTTGTGGAGTGCGGATAATTCAAGCTACCAACAGCAGATGAAAGAGTACATTGAGAGGATAAACTAGTCTCACAAAACGGATATGGAGTTGTTGCAACATTTCCACAAGAATGAAATTGCCAGACTCGAGAATACCATGAATGACAAATTTAGCCTTCTCATGGCTGAAATGAAGATAGTATCAGCCGAGTTTAAGGTAACACGCTCAGAGTTCCGAACCGCGTATGATGCAGCAGACTCCAAGCACAACTCAACTATCAACAAACTAGATTTTATCCTCGGAGGAATGTTTCCTGGGGTACCTCGATGATGCCAAAAAGGGGGAAGAGGAGTTCCTCAAGGGTTTGAAAGAAGAAAAGTTGAAGAAAAGCGATGCAGCTAAGGGGGAAGGAAGTTCAAAGAAATTAGAATTGATGTTCGATGAAACCCCTCAACAAGGCCAAGTCACTGCCTCTATCCTCAGCAAACTCCCTGTGACCTTACCAATCGAGAAAGTTGTTGTGTCAATGGTAGACAAAAGAAAGATCATTGAAGCATGATTTGAGAAGTTAGCTGAAAAGCAGGATGCTCGCATTCAAGAAATCATGAAACAATTTGGTGGTCTACCAGCCGGAAAGGACCAGGATGCAATACCTGATGATGGATCTGAGCCTAGATCAATTGAGGAGTTTAAAACTCTTGAATCAGAAGGCTACTTCCAAGGAATGGCTCTGTCTCAAGCTTGGGATTTGTACTGGGAGAAAGGTTTAGCCTTGTGTAAAGAAGGCGATAAGCGGAGTCTTCCAAAGAGTCACTCATTTGAAAGCGAGAAGACTCGAGTATAGTACACGCCCAGAGGTGGAAGAGCTGAGTCAGGAAGAGGAAGAAGTGGTGGAGGAAAAGGCTCCCAGCCTCGACCAAAACCAAAGGATGTATTGTATGTGGATCCTGAGAAGAAAGGCATTATCTACTAGGCTGGATATGATCACCTTGCCAACCGAGAGGTTGAAAGAAAGAATGTTGAAGCTGCAAGGAGGCAAGAAAATGAAAATCAAAGGCAAACACGAGAATGGCTCGAGAGGAAGTGAAGGGACGACCCTACTGCCAGATGATCCTATGAAAGGAAGAAAAGAGATGAAGAGGAAAGAAAGAGGAAGAGAGTTGAGGCTAACAGAAGAAGGGATGAAGAAGAGAGAAGAAGGAAGCAACAAAGGCGTTGAAGTGTTGCTGCAAACCCCTTCATGTATTTTTGTGTAAATACATCTACGTAAGTCTTCTGTAATAAGCTTAGTGAATTTCCCTGTAATTTTCACTCTTTATGTATCTTAGCTTAGATATACTGTGTATTGACATGTATAAATTTATATTGCTTTGATCCGAATGTTACTTGATTGTGTAAAGGACAAGAATGCTATGATCAATAAAATGATCTATTTTAAGCAACATTCTTTGTTCTTGCATTGTATGTATGTATCTTTGTTTTTACTTTCTTTAATATTTTTAAGTTTTTGCATCATCAAAAGGGGGAAATTGTTAGGAAAATTATTGAGTAGATTTTGATGATACCATGTAAAACTTAAGCTAGGAAGTTGGCACCTCATTTTCCTTGTAATTTGTATTGTAATAGATAGGGTGGAAAATCGAGTCAAGTCACTATGCCAAGGATACAAGAAGTCAAGCGAGGATTATGTGAAGACTGTTGTGTGTCGGTGAGTAATGCCATGAAGGAAGTCAAGGACTCTACTTAAGAAGAGTCGGTGGGAACAGTGTTGTAAGAAGTGTCGTCAAGTCAACTCAAAAGCCAAGTTTCAAGTTGAAGTGACGGATGAGTTATCTAATGTCAGAGTGACTCAAGTCACCGGGGTACAAACATCGTCTAGTCAAGACAATTGACTTAGATCCGTTGATTAGAGTCAAGAATATTACTCAATATAGTAATATGTCAAAGTTGTCAGGTCTAAAATGTTTGTCCAAGAATTGTGCAATAGGAATGAACGAATGGGAAGCACTGCACCTTGTGTCAGGCACCTGCAATGCTGCGAAGACATTTAATACGAGGAAGGGTCAACATCAAGGATCTGAGACCAAGACAAGCCAACGAACACAAGTGAAATTTGAAATTACCATATCTCTTCAACGGGAAAATTTTCAAATATGCACTATAAAAGGTGAGGAAGTTATTGAGAAGAGGTTCTTGTTCGCCAAAAATATTTTGGTTCATCTAAATGCAAGTGTACGGTGTAGTTCACAGAATAATGGCAAGCAAGATCATATTTCTCATGGATTGAAGCTCGAAACACTTAGGCTATAATAACATCGTATTCCAATTTTATTGAAGCGACCGAAAATCAAGTTATTATAACTAAGAAAATCGAGAATTAAGAAAAATAAATAAAATAAATTTGCGAACCCCACAAGTATTTTCAATATCTTTAGGAGAAACCTTAGGCACATAATCTCAACATGCTTCTTTAATATTAAATGCGAATAAAGTTTTAAAAATCAATTCATGCAATTCTATGGGTTCAATTCATAAGTTCATTTACTCCTCCTCCCTGGTGGTGCGTAAACAGTTGATTAAGAACAATTGTAGTCCTCCCGGATCATTACAATCATTAATAACTCCAAAAAAATTTGTGAATTGAATTACTCCCCACAAACACACCTGCACACATGTTTCATGTCTGAATTCGATTTTCGTCTTTGTTAGAACTCGTCCTCCGAATGTTGTGATAATAAATATGACATGTAATTTATTGGCCAAATAAAAAGTAATTATAAATAAGCACTCGAATTCATAAAATAGAAAGTATGAATTAATTAAGAAAACAAGTAATCATATTTAATACAAATCCACCGTTTCGATTATGCCCCTAAGATCCGAAAAATATGCCAAACATTGATTACAAACTCATAGACAAATCCGAATCAATATTATTACATCATATAAGCACAGACAAGAGTTCTTAGACATAGAAAGATACCCCTTCTTGTCAGGATGGATTCTTCCTCCAAGCCCTTGAAGCTCTTGTGCTCCCTAGATGCGAAGCCTTGTGGTGTTCTTCGCGACCTAGCCTTTTGCTCTAGAAGTTCTTCGATTCTTTGGTTCCTTTGTTATTTGATGTGTTTTTGTTGTATGGAATGATGATATTTCGTGCAAGACTTGGTCCCATTTTATAGATGCTTGGAGATCACTTGTAGAGTTGAAACGGGAAGCAAACTCTAAAAAACGCGCTGAAACAGACTCCCACACGGTCTGGCCATGTGTGTCCACACGGGCGTGTGGCCTTGGGCTTAGCCCTTTGTCGCACGGGCAGGTTGATCGCACGGGTAGATGGTGGGGCTGATACCCTTTTCCACACGGCCGTGTGAGTTCACACGGTCTGGCCATGTGGACCTGCTCCGTCCTCTGTTTCTTCCTTTCTTCACACAACCGTGTGATCATCACACGACCAGTTCACACGGCCGTGTGAGGCTACACGGTCCGACCATATGACTTGCTTTTGTTCCCTTTTTCCGTCATTTTGATCTTCTCTTTGCATTCGGCAATCTTATCGGGCATCCCTACTGATATTTCTTCATTTTATGCTCCATTTCCTGCAAGAATTACAAGAATACGCAGTACCATGCCCTTTAAAGGAAACCAAGTAAAAACATAGTAAATATTCATGCAAATGCATCAATTATATATCAATTTAAGCCCAAAAATACACGTATATTTTACACACATCAAGATCCCCCAAACTTAAAGCATTGTTCGTCCTCTAGCAAATTTAGAAAAATAATATAAGAGGTAAAACCGAATGAACACCCAAGAACACTATAAATATTAGATAGCACTCGACTTCATACTCAAGGAAACTATACAATTCATTATCAAGAGATCAATTATTCATAAACTCGGCACTATTAATACTCTTTTGGGTACTTGACATCGCGACTCACAAGAAGATAGGTATCACTCGACTCTCAGAAGTGTATGGTAAGTGTTTACACTCAAATTCAATTCAATGAAAGTAGGACTACCATAGGCTTGCAAATCGTCTAACGTCTCGACCACTTTTGTGTGCACAATCTAAGAATCAAAAAGGACTTTTATTGGGTTGTAATGTAGGCTCTTTGGTTAGGGAAATTTGGATTAAGTGACTTGACTTGAGAAAATAGAATTTTAAGCATACAGACTTGCAATTCACTAACCCAATTTTAACATGATATCAATTTTTCTTTTTCAAATCAATTCCACCCTTATTTCTTCCTTTTTTTCTTCTTAGGCCTTTTTGTCTTCTTTTCTTTTTCTTTAGCCTCAAGCTCTCCCTTTTTTTTCACAATTTTCAGAATTTGTTTGCTTTGCTCGATTTTCTCTATATAATTTTTCAGAGATATTTTCTTTTTTGCACTTCATGTATTTTTCATTTACCTAGATATTCCTCATCTCTCTTTCTTTTGCCAACTTTCTCTCCTTTTCATAAATTTTCACCACATCTCCCCCAAACTTATTCATTTTCTATAAGCTTAAGAATTTGTAGGGATAAAAACATGTAAATTTTAAAGATCAGTGTGGCTCAGAATAAAAGTTTAGGCTCAAAATTGGCTAACTAGGGAATCATGAGTTCATAGGTAGGCTTTTTAGGCTAAGTAGGCTAAACAAAGATGGCCTTAGATCATTTTCAAAAATTGCACACAAACATGGTTTCAATGAAGATACCAGAGCAAGTTCTAGAGTTCTATCAATATAAGTCTGCATAATGTAAAGCAGTTTAAGGCACAAAAGCTCACAAGCTTATTATTCGCAACATGCTCAAATACCCAATTTTCTTAACACATGCCAAGTAAATTATTAACTTTTCTCCCAAGAATTTACATTATTCCCCCAAGTATGTTATCCCATGCCATAAAATATTCATAGTAAAATCATAGGGAGTTGGGCATACGAACTGAATTAAAAACCCCACACAAAATCAATTAAACGTGCTAAAGTGGTAAACGTGCTAAAACAAAAAATAACTAAAAATCGAAAAATAAAAAAAAACGAATTTTTTTTATCATCATGCAAAGTGCTCTATATGCAGTCCTAAATGCAATGCAAAATGCAATAGTACTAAATTACGCATTCTTGACAACCCCCTCAAACTTAAAATATGCTTCGTCCCGAACATATGAGAAAATTATCAAAATAAAAGAGAAATGCGTAATAAGTACTTAAGAATCACCGGGTGGTGGGGGTGGATAGTAGTGGCCTTGTGAGATGTGCCACTGGTCCATACGAGACATCATCTTGTACATTTGTTGTTGTTGTTGGGTGATGGCACCAAAACGTTGTAAGTATTCCTAGTGATACTCATCATTGGTGGTTGTTAACTGATATGTGTCATCTATCAATTTACCCACATTAGCCTCGACCCTTTCGAGCCTCTCACTCATAGTAAATGGCCGGTTATCCCCTTGGCGAGAGGTTCCCGGCATATCCCTCGTTTGCTCATCCTACTCTTCTTGAGCAGCAGCTCCTTCTACCCCCACATTTCTAAATAGCCAATTACCTCTATTTCTGGTTGAAGTTACATCGGGGTTCAGAAGCCTAATTGTTGTTCTATCTGCCTGAATGAGCCAGTAATCACGCCCATCGAATTTTCTCATTTTCATCGCAGTTAGAAATTCAAATCAACCAACTTAGGCCCAGCTGCCTCCGCATACCCTTCCAAATTAATATTAAAATGTTTAGCAATAGGGGTAATCATCCCCCCTATACAAATTCCCCCCTCTCACTCTTTCTAATTCTATCAAATTGTCGGGCTATCATAGCCCCGGCGTCTGGCACCACTTCAGTCCCTGATGCCATACACCAAATTATAAACAATTCATCAACTCTCAAAGCCCCTTTACTATCCTCCCTGGCAAAGATGGTTTCAGCCAAGACTCGTTGAACATATCGGAACTCCGGGTTGCGAATACTAGACGCCTTAGAAGTTCCTGGAGTATAAATTCGCTTTCCCGTTATCTTTTTACAAAACCTATCCTTATCAAATTCCTCATGCTCCTCCACCCCATATGTCAGTGTTCTACAAATTTCATTTAAATCCTCAATTGATAGTTCCCTTTGCTCATTCCCCAACCGAAATCTAACCCCCATCAGATTTTTTTTTCGCACAACCAATTCAAAGCTACTTAAGAATTCAAGAGTAATAACAGAGTAAGTAACCCAATGACTATTGAGAAAATAATGCCAATCAATTCTCCCACATAAAGCCCTAAACTCTTCCAATAAACCCGTAAGAGTAGGTTCATCGGGATACCTCGTATTAATCCATGGACGAAAGTAGAGTATCATCCATCTAGCTCGGTGGGTTTCGTTTGGCAAATTGACGTTGGAAGCTTCAGGCTCCTCGGGGTCGAAAATTGGTTGAGGCTCTTGCATCCCTATAAGCCATGAATTCAATGGTTGAAGAGTAAAAATCTGAAATTTGGGAATTCTTGAAGTACCCCCAAACTTGGTGTAGAACTTGGAGAAGTTGAGAATTTCAAGGTATTTGGTGATGGGTTTCTTGAGAAAGTGAAGGATTTGTGTTTTTGGGTTGAGGTTGGAGGTGTATTTATAGAGATTTGGAGAGTGGTTTGTGTGTTTGGGGAGAGAATATTCGTGGGTTAGGGTTTGTGTAGAAGAAAGTGTGAGAAAAGTAGGATTTTTGGGGTAAAAATAGGAGAATTACGAATCTGCCCGGTTTCTATTTCAGAGGCCACATGGCCGTGTGGTATGACTCATCGGACCGTGTGGACCTGCATGTGATGTCTGCTGCTTCTGTTTTGCTAACCCTTTACCACACGGCCGTGTGATGTTCATATGGTCCGGCCGTGTGGTGCTGGCAATTTGCCCTATCGCATGGCCAGGTCATGTGATATCACACGCCCGTGTTGAGTTGGTTCCGTACTTTTTTTTTCGGGAGTTTGCCATGACGCCTCCTACACAACAACTCAAGAAAACTAAACAAAACTAAACATTAAGTTAATAAATAAATAAAAATTCCAACTAAAAATAAAAATTAAAATTGAAGGCGATAAAAATGTATAGAAAATATGAAATAAATTTGATTGCCTCCCATACAGGCTAAGTTTAACGTCTTCAGCTAGACTTCAGATTTCTAATCACTATTGCTAAACTATGTCATTTGAAACCTGTGGACCCTCAAGGCCATCCATCAGACGAATGGCGTTCATTGCTCCCGTGGATTTAGCTCAGTATTGCTTGGGAATTTGCCTTTCTGGTGTTGGCTTCCCACAACAGTTGCGATCTGGGCTACTTGTGTTTCCAGAGATTTCAGTCTTGCGTTTACGTTTGTGTTTAGCTGAGTGACCTGTTCTTCTATCCTGTCTATCTTGGCTTTATCTTTGTTCAGTCTCGCCCTTGTTTCTCCGATAAACGAGGATAACATTTCTTCTACAGATGCTTTCTTTTTATTGGACTCTACTCTGCCTTGATTACCCACGTTATATATCCTGCGGTGGTCGCAAAACATTTTTATTGTTAGCATAAGAGAAATTTTCATGGTTCCGCAACCCTGGATGATAGTAGTTGGGTATCTGATTATTTCTGTAATTATTGTTGAGTTTCTTTGTTGGCCCACAAAGTTTGCTTCCTCTTCAACAACAGCAGGATCTCTTGGAGTCACTTGCTGCATCGCCTCTAGTTTCATATTCAGCACGGACACCTGTTCTGTGAGCATGGAGACTTTCTCATCTTGAACTTCTGCCACTCGTCAGACAGTTGACCATTCGGATGGCCATTGGTAACTGTTGTTCGACATCTCCTCTAGTAACTCGAGTGCCTCCTCGGGATATTTCCCTAGTAGTGCACTTCCAGATGCAGCATCTATAATTGTTCTTTTGTTACCACTCAAACCATTATAGATGTACTAAACATGTTGGTAGTCGGGATATCCGTGTTGAGGGCACTTCCTTAGCAATTCCCGGAATCTATCCCATGCTTCATATAACGGCTCAGCATCTAATTGCCTAAACTGGGCGATTTCAGATTTCAACTGCAGCGTCTTACTTGGGAGAAAGTATTTGGCTAGAAACCGCTGACTTAGTTCTGCCTAATTTGCGGCTGGTGGTGTTAAAGAGCATAACCATCCCTTAACCTTATCTTGCAGAGAGAATGTTAAAAGGCAGCATCGAATGATATCCTTAGAAACACCATTCATCTTAACAGTATCGCAAATTTCTGGAAAGTGCGCCAGCCCGAACTGGTTTTGTGGCACCATCTGGATCAATGCCGGTTTTAGTTCAAAATTGTTTGCATTGTTCGGCAGACGAGACACACCCCCATAAGTTTGGCTTTCCTCCGGCTGAAAGTAGTCCCTAACTGCCCTTCTCGTGGGCCTTTCCACAATTCCGTCCTGGATGTCGACCCCTGGTGGGCGCTCCTCATTGTTTCCGTTTTCCACTGCGTTCAGATTAGTCCCATCCGACATTGCTTTGGCTCTTTTCCTTAGTTGCTTGGTTATCTTTTCGATTTCCAAATCAATGGGAATTGACTGGGTGGATCTGGAACGCGTGATCATGCACTATATGCACTAAACAAAAACAATGTTATGATCGAACCAAAGTAATATAAAAAAATCGAAAATAAAAAGAAAAATATGTACAAAAATGCTTCAATTAAGATTGAACTACTTATTATTGTATCTAAGTAGAATCTAATCAATCCCCGGTAATTGCGCCAAAAATTTGCTCGCCAAAAATATTTTGGTTCATCTAACTGCAAGTGTACAGTGTAGTTTATAGAATAATGGCAAGTAAGGTTGTATTCCTCAGGGATTGAAGCTCGAAACACTTAGGCTATAATAACATCGTATTCCAATTATATTGAAGCGACCGAAAATCAAATTATTATAACTAAGAAAATCGAAAATTAAGAGAAAAAAAAAATTGCGAACCCCACAAGTATTTTCAACATCTTTAGTCTTTAGGAGCAACCTTAGGCACATAATCTCAACATGTTTCTTCAATATTAAATACGAATAAAGTTTTAAAAACCAATTCATGCAATTCTATAGGTTCAATTCCTAAGTTCATTTACTCCCCCTCCCGGGTGGTGCGTAGACAGTTGATTAAGAATAATTGTAGTCCTCCCGGATTGTTACAATCATTAATAACTCCAAAAAGATTTGTGAATTGAATTACTCCCCACAAACACGCCTGTCACACATGTTTCATGTCTGAATTCGATTTCCGTCTTTGTTAGAACTCATCTTCCGAATTTTGTAATAACAAATATGACATACAATTTATTGGTCAAATAAAAAGCAATTATAAATAAGTACTCGAATTCATAAAATAGAAAGCATGAATTAATTAAGAAAACAAGTAATCATATTTAATACATTTCACAGTTTCGATTATGCCCCTAAGATCCGAAAAGATACCAAACATTGATTACAAACTCATAAACAAATCTGAATCAATATTATGACATCATATAAGCACGGACAAGAGTTCTTAGACATAGAAAGAAAACTCCTTATTGTCAGGATGGATTCTCCCTCCAAGCCCTTGAAGCTCTTGTGCTCCCTAGATGTGAAAGCCTTGTGGTGTTCTTCGCGACCTAGCCTTTTGCTCTCAGAAGCTCTTCGATTCTTTGGTTCCTATGTTATTTGATGTGCTTTTGTTGTATGGAATGATGATTTTTCGTGCAAGACTTGGTCCCCTTTTATAGATGCTTGGAGAGATCACTTATAGAGTTGGAACGGGAAGCAAACTCTAAACAACACGCTGAAACAGACTCCCACACGGTCTGGCCGTGTGGGTCCACATGGGCGTGTGGCCTTGGGCTTAGCCCTTTGTCGCACGGGCAGGTTGATTGCATGAGTAGATGGTGCGGCTGATACCCTTTTCCACACGGCCGTGTGAGTTCACACGGTCTGGCCGTGTGGACCTGCTCCGTCCTCTGTTTTCTTCATTTCTTCACACAACCGTGTGATCTTCACACCACCAGTCCACACGGCCGTGTGAGGCTACACGGTCCGGCCGTGTGACTTGCATTTGTTCCCTTTTTCCATCATTTTGATCTTCTCTTTGCATTCGGCAATCTTATCCGGGCATCCTAACTGACATTTCTTCATTTTAAGCTTCGTTTCCTGCAAGAATTACAAGAATACGCAGTATCATGCCCTTTAAAGGAAACCAAGTAAAAACATAGTAAATATGCGTGCAAATGCATCAATTATATATCAATTTAAGCTCCAAAATACACGTATATTTTACACACATCAATTACCTGAACCGCAAACAAGCAAGCAATATTCAAGCATTTAACCTGCAATATTCTCATAAACATTCAAGCAATTCCTCAAGCCTAAAACTCGAAGGAAATCGATCCAACACAAGTTGTGAAGGAAAGACAACTTCAAATCTGTTGAAGAGAAAACTTTTGAAGAAATCAAAGGGGTCTATTATCCAAGCTAGGATTGTGGAAAGGTTCTAGGTCGAACCATTATCAAGTTTGTTGGAGGGCTTCGTGATCAAATCCAAGAAATTGAGAAGTGAATCGATGTAGCAAGGCAATTTGCCATGTGAAGAAGTCGAGTCGCAAAAGAATCCAAATTTGTGTGATCAAGGTTGTCTCCAGACTGTTCACCGCTTTGCAAACTGATCTGTTACATAGTGGATTCCTACAGGAGTTGGAGAAGAGAGGATTAGAAGAATTACCCCATCTTCGAACCTCTATAAAATATTTGTGTCATTTACTTTCAGCAAATTTACTTTCCTGCATATTCATTCTATATCTCACGATCTTATTTGCAATCAATCGAAAATAACTAAGTGCTAAAATCAAGTGTTTAAAACAAGCTAAAATCTAATCTAAGGGTGTTAAGTCTTCCGCTGTTAAAAACCAATCAGCCAAGTTAAGTATTTGGCTTGAGCAGCCAAGTTATACTATCAACAACTCTATCGAGTCTGTTGAGTGGGTAACTTAGCTGAAAAGTCAATTTAGTTGTCCATCAATGACACAACTATTTGAGTCAACTCTGTTGAATTTATTTAAAATGACTAAATCGAAAATTTGGTAAGGTTTATTTAACCCCCCTCTAAACCTTACTTCACACCCCTTGGGACCTACAGACCTCGTTGATTTGGAGTGATCTGCCCTAAAAAGAAGCATCAATCCTATTCGGTGACATCACATTGATCGCCCAATGGCCGCTTCTAATAATATGTACATTATTACATATTGATTATCAAATGATTAAGTTAAATATTATAATGTAACAACACTACTTATTATATAACCATAAGAAATCATCATTTGCTAATCAAGTAATGATTAGGTTGGCTTCTTTAAATTGCTTTTTTTTTTACTACATTGGTAATTAAGAGATCTGAAAAACATGAAGCTGGAATCTATTTTTATATCTGATCTTCATGATTTCAATGTTTATGATATGATGATACGAGGAAGGAAAGAATGGGACATGGAGCTTTTAGGTTGTGCTTGCTTGTGAAAAAAAATTCACTCATTCCACTTTTGGACAAAATTTTGCATGAATATGTGATTGCTTGTGAAAATTTTCTAAAAATATACTATTCACTTTTCTCATTTTTCAAATTACCAATCACATCAATTTATAATTTTAACAAAAAAACATCACATCAACTATCATTATTACACGATCATATCACAAATACACTATTTATTCTCTTTTATTTTTCAAATCACCAATCACATCTAATTACTATTATACTAAAAAAAATATCACATCAACTATCATCATCACATTTTTATATCCAGTCACACTCTCAAAATCCATTTTCATTTTTTAAAAATAATTTTTCACACTATTCTCTCTAAAAGTAAAAAAGAGCGAAATGAAAGGTCAAACAATCACTCCCTTAGAATCTTTATTTGTCCCAAGAGATTAAATCCAAATTTCTAGTATTGTGTGGTATTTTACAAATAATGGGCATTACTCTTTGAAATCCGGATATCACATTGCTAGGAATGTTTAATTTTCAGCGGAACCAGACTGGAACACCAAAAGTTTGGATGAAAATCTGGAATCTCAAGATTTCTCCAAAAATTAAAATCTTCATATGAAGATTAGTCAAATGATGTCTTCCTAGTCGGGCGCTAACCTTTAACGTAGGGGAATCTATGTACATCTTTACTCCCCTCTATGTCTAAATGAGATAGAAATAGCTGGCATTCTTATGTATCATGCTCTTTTGGAGGAAAGTTGGGCTTTCTGAGTTTGTTAATGAAATATCACATAATGTTGAGTTTTTTTGATAAGTGGTTCTTCTCGATGATGGATAGATTGGAGGATCTTATGGAGTATTTGGAGACAAAGAAATTCAGATGTGTGGGATGGATCTCATAGAAATGGCAACAATACAGTTTCCATGGCATTGGAATATTTATATCCTGGATTCAAGAAATGGCATATCATTTTGACATGGCATTGGAATATTGATGCGTGATGAATGAATCTTGCAAGAAATGGTTGTTGAAATTATAATTTGCAATCATGAGAGACGTGTCCATTTGTTGTGATTCATTCAACAACCCAAATACAAAAGGAATGGTTGTAGAGAAATGTCACCAAACGCACTTATGTTAGTGATGTATTTTTAATTAGCACAAAGTTAAATCTTAGGCCTATAAATAGGCATTATGTGCAACCAATTTGGATTGTCCCGAGAGGGATCCAAAGAAGGCAATCCCCAAGAGGGATCAAGTGAGCATCACAGTGTAAAGCAATCTGTGAGCGATCACATGAAAAGAGTAAAGCCGATTAGGCTACTCGAGTGAGATAGAGCAATATATGCAGAAAATTTTCTCTTTGAAATTATATTTTTAGCAAGTTAATATTTAATTCCTCCAATTTATTTCTCAATGTCTCTCACATTTTCACACTTACACCCATTTACCCAACAATGGCATAGTCCACCAGTATCATATGTGAAATGTAATTGTGATGCGTCTTTTACCTCAGCAAGTCATTATGATACTGGTTTTGGATGGATCGTTAGGATAGATGAATGTTCATTCATAGCCTGTCGAACATCCTACATGGAAGGCTGACTCTCTACAAAGGAAGGGAAAGCGTATGGTTTGCTAGAAGGGATGCATTGGATTCGATCACAAGGCTTGCTATTTTTGAGTTGGTTACTGAGATAGTCATAGTGGCCGATGCTATTAATTTATCAAAAATTGACATCTCAGTGCAGGAATATTCTCAACAACATCTATATCTATATAATATATAAAAACAAGACAACCTCTATTATAGGAAAGATCCCGCCAAAACTGTCTTTCTATTTATGGAAAGTGTAAAAATGAATAAAAAATATATGCACATCGATTGAATAAGTTTGTGTATTCAAACATTGGTTGTGGATTCGTTTCCAACTGAGCAATGCTAATTAAAGAAAAATACAACTAATAACTCTGGCAGATATCTCGAAAGTCTGCGTTTTGTCTTGGGCCTATAAAATGGCATTTAGTTCTTCTTTTGTTCCTTTGAAATTCTTTGATGCAACTGACCCTGCATTAATTAAAGAAAGACTAATTATTATATACCCTCATGGGCAGTTGAGGGTAATCAATTTTGTTTTAATTTTAAACCTTACTCAGTTATATATATAAATAGTTGCCATGCCCATTCCAAATCATTCCATCCGTGCTGATTAAAAATAAATAAATAAAATCAGCCCATTTTTCGTGATGGCTCCCCTATTAGCTTGGTAAAGGACAATAATCTCACTGAAATCTTTTGGGCATTAAGACTGGGTTTGGTTCGTGTCTATGGCATACCTATATATGAGAATAACTCAGGTTTATTTGTAATTTCCACGATAAGGAGGTACGTTATTTCAATTTTTTTATATATTTTATACATTCATAAATGAGAAATTACTGCCTTTGTTTTGTTTTATTTTTTGAAATAGGATACAAGAATCTATGCAACATTTAGAAAGCAACAAATTGAGATATTTCAATCTATTTTACAAGAAAGTAATTTGTACGCTATCAATAATATTTTAGTCGCCGAGAATCGTACATGAAATATAAGACTGACCACGAAAAATATAAAATTTTTTTCGGTGTTAAGACATATGTGACCGAATGTTGAATCGTTGGTCGTTACCAATGAATATGTATGAATTCAAGCCATTCAACCGTTGTTTATGTAATCTGATTAAGTATTCTGATAATTATCTTTTTTGTTGTAGTTTATTTTGTCTGAAGCATAAGTTACTACTCCACTTAAGAAGTTGAAAAAATCCAACATTTCTGATGAGATTGGTGAAGATTCATCTTTGAAAAGATCACTAATAGACAAGTTCTCTACTAATGCAAGGGAAAAGAGTCTGAAGATTGATGTGAAGGAAAATGAATGATATTTTTGGTTAATTCCAGACTTGGACAATCATTATTTCCTTTATGGATTTTGAGCATTATGGAACTTATTTTGAATTTAAAATTTATGTTTTGGAATATTATTGGTATGAAACATTATTCGAACGGAATTTGTAACAATATGGAACTAATAAATTTATGTTTTGGAACATAATTTTTTCTCTATTATTTAATTATTCAGCCCATTACCTTTCTACTCAAATAAGAGTTGGATCAACCTTTTACCATAATTTGTGGCATTAATTTACATTGTGATGATGGTTTGTATTTATTTTAATAAGCATATATCGGTATTATTATTGCAAAGCACAAATATTTGTGCTTTATATTTATGGATTTAATTTCTATTAAACAGCTTTGACAAATATTTCAAAGTAACAAAATTATCTCAAGCCACTTTACACAATTCAAAAGCTTTCATAGTTATCAAAACATACAATGATACAACAAACCATAATGATGCTTTGTATCTAAATATGCATGCATATATCATTCATTTAGTTAACAAACACTAATTATGTTTTGTATCTAAATGTGCACAGGGACGGATCCAGAAATATTTTACAAGGGGGCACAAAATAAATACGACTATAAATTATATCAAAATTATTAATGGTGGTACACTTTGTTATTTTTTAACATAATTAATATATAACTTTTAAAAATTTGTATAACACTATAATGTTATATAATAAAGTTAACATTTTTCTAATAATGTTATATAATTTTTTTTAATTTATAATGTTATAGTGTTCTAGAAATTATAATTTAGGGCACACTATTAATTTATAAATCTTTTATAAATTATAATGTTATTAATGTTATAATTTTGGGCACACTATTAACTTATTGTTATATAATTTATAATGTTATATGACATTCTTTTTTCTTAAATATTAATATACTATATAACTTTGTATATTGTTTAGTAGTGTTATTGTTATATATATAAATTAGATGTTACATTATTTCAAAAAAAAATGTTACATAAATAACAAAAGTTAAAAAAAAAAAAATCTATGGGGGTGCACGTGCCCCATTGTGGTATATTACATTCCCCAAAATACCACTATCTGTAAAAATACCAATATGATCTCAATACACTTTTACATAGTTCAAAAGCTTTTGGCCTTGTACCATTCATTTATTAATTACATTTTATATAATAATATTTTTAGTATATAAAGTTGGTAATTACATTCCCCAAAATTAAAACTATCCACTATGTAGGTTTGAGATGATGTTTTATTTGAAAATACCAATATGATCTCAATACACTTTTACATAGTTCAAAAGCTTTTGTGTTTATCAAGACAGAAAAAAACTATTATGTTTTATATGTAAACGTGCAACAGTCATCTATATAATCAGTCAATCTTTTTTTTTTGGAGGAACACTTTTTTTTTAAACCATCTATAATCAGTTAATTATCACTTAAAATTAAAAGTGTCCACTTTAACTAATTTCAAGTTTTTCGCGCGACACAATATATAACAAACAATAATCAATGTTTTGTATTTAAATGTCCAACAGTCATTTAGTAATGTATTTTGTGTATTATTTATTATAAAAAATTATAATTTTTTATTTATTCTTAATGTATGATTGTGCAATTAAAATCCATATTTATTTAAAATATTTTGTTATCTTTTTCTAATAGTGTGTAATTATGATTTAAAGTTCTATAGTTTAATACATGTGATTTAAAATCAAATTTATTTATATTTATATTTGTATTTTATTTATTTATTGAAAATCAAAACTTTGTAATCACTACAATATTAAAGTTATATTGGGATGACAATTGGGTATCACATCTGTCCCATAGATATCAACCTCACCTAGCATTTTTATGTTATTATATTTAATATATATTTTAGATATATATTATACATTTTAATGTAATTTTTATTTAATATTATATTTAACATATATACATAGATGATGACAATGTTTATGAATAATATGCATTCTAATTATACAATGATGCCCCCGCCCCTCTGGTCTTCAAATATCCATCCAACCCAATTATGAATTATCATCCCTATTTATACAATTCGTGCATCGCACGGGTGGAATGCTAGTTGAAAAAATTTCAAGTTTAAGTTCGTAAAAAAACAAGTAAATGAGAGTGCTCACTTGTTAACAATAGATTCTCATTTATATACTAGCCTTACTATTTGGAGTGATGCTCCTAATTTTACTCATCTGTCATTAGCTGAAATTTGTAACGAGAACCATTATCATTAATAAAACTCCTCATTTTCCTTCGGAAAAACTACAACGATCACAAATGGCTTGCTACAAGCCGACTTTCCTTAACAAATAAAAGATAAAAAGACATAATAAACTCGACATGTATTCCTAATGAAAAACGATGACTACACCGTTTTTTGAATATAATTTTAAGCTATTTTTTCGGTTTAATATGTAACTCGGTAAAAAGAAAATGCAATATTCTGTTAAAAAGCCTAAGATCAAAGGTGGATTATTTGTAGAATGCTTGAAAGCTAGCTGAGTAAAAAAAAAGTCGTTAGCTAAAGTCACTTTGTATCAAAAAACAATTCCAATAACGAACCAATTGGCGCAATCTCAAAGCACCCAGGATATGGATGACAATGGGGCGGGTCGGCTGTAACGGCCCGCCTTCCAGATCGACGAAGGTCCCCACCAACCAACACGAGCCTTTCCGGTAGCGCTTTGCTCGCGCACTTCCCGAGGGGTCACCCATCACATTACTCCCGCCAAGACGCTTAACTTCGGAGTTTTTACATGATGAGCACCAGAAAAGAAGATGCATCTTGTTGATATGAGTAGTATATCAAATCTTTTAAGCTCTCCTCAACTGTATAGTCCAATATCTACACAGTCTCAGAATCTCCTCTTATTCGGGTGTGGGATCGGTTCATTCATGTCCCTCTCCTCCTAGAAGCCTGCCAGAGCCGCTCCTTGTCCTTGCCTTCTTGCACCGGCGATCACTCTCCGCCCTCTTCAGCCCTGGGCGTCACATCGCCGAAGACCCAAACCTTTCTTGTGCCTAGAACGGGGCGGATCGACCCATTCTGCCCCATTTTAAAATAAATTAAATAGAAAAAAATGAAAAAAATTTATTTATAATATTTTTATAAAATATTATTTACAAAATTTGTTATTATCAATTTATAAATGTCTGATATAATATAAGAATACGTAAAGACTATATTATAATATATATTATATATCAAAATTATACATTAAAACTATTTTAAAAATAAAAAATTATATGCCGGGCAGGGTGGGTACTGCGGGATGGAAGCGATACCTAGATCCGCTCCATCCCACCGCAGGTCTCGGGTAGGGGCTACTCAAACAAGACAGGTCGAGGCAGTACCCGCGGTTTAGGTCAAAATTGCCATCCGTAACCCAGGAGTCAATCCCTCAAGAGATACCCTTCTGTCTCTCTCTGTCGTAGGGTTTTTCTAGGGTTCTCAGCTTCCCCTTCCAAAACCCTCAAAGACGTCGGTAATGGCGTCGCTCCCCGATGCGGACTCAATGTCCGCCTCTAGCCGGGCCTCCGAAAAGCTCAATCTCCCAACCCTACAATCCAAAATGAAATCAGACCCTGAAGGATATACTTCGGAGTTAACCCTTGTTTACAACCAATTCAAGTCATCTCTCGAGCTCTTTCAGCAACAAGCTGCGTTGAATTTTACCTCACTCAGTGGAATCGCCGCCGACACGACCGTTGCTAAGGATTTGGGTGATCGGGCTATGTTTTTAGCCCACGTTACTCCATTTTACTCGAAAGAATTGGTACAGTTTCCAAATGAATTGGTCCAGTTTCTGGAATCTTCAGCTCGAAATCTGCCGTCAGGACTTAGGGTGCATGTGACACAAGCTCTGATTCTTTTGATTAACCGAAAGGTAGCTTTTCTGGATTTGTTGAATGGTATTTATTGACATTGATGTGAAATGAGCAAGAAAGTTTGCATTTTGTTTTTGTTCTTGGGATTTTTGTTAATGTTTTTGTTTGTTGGGTGAATTTGATCGTGTTGTATACCAGTGTGCATTTGTGCATGTATTTGTTTATTGGCTATATATCAGTGTTATTTTATTTATTAGATATTTTTCTTACGGCGTGTTATGCCACTTTGTCTTCATTGTTTTGTTAATTGGCTATATACTTTGGAGAAAAGTAGATGATATGAAAATAATTATATGTAAAGTGAAATGTGGAATGTTTAGAATGAAGGTGTTTGTGGCAGGAGCGTGGAATGTTGTAATTGATTATGTGCAGGGTTGTAGTGTAAAAGTTTGTGTGGATGATGCATGGTCATATTTGATGAGATTTTTCTACTTTATATGTAATGCCAGGACGAACAAACAACCTGTCTATTCTGTTTCTATGCTTCATAATGGCTGTTGGCATTGATTTCTTTTATTGTAGATCATTGATATTGCGGAGACACTTGCGGTATTCATGGAGCTCCAGATAGTAGGGGATAGGACGTTGAAAAATTTGGCGTTTTCTCATGTTATTCATAGCATTAGACGTATGAATCAGAAGCATAAGAATGATCCCAAGAATAGAGCCATTCAGAATATTTTGTTCGAATGCTGCAGGTATATTGATTTACTAGGTAAACTTATTGACATTTTCTTTTAGTTTTGTGGTGTCTAATGTTTGAAATTTGTCGCAAATTAGCAAGAGGAAGAAGCAAAAGCAAAGAGAGCACTTATCACCCTGTGTGATCTTCACCGGAGAAAAGTCTGGTTTGACGACAGGACAGCAAATGCTATTTGTATGGCATGTTTTCATGCGTCACCAAGGTCTCAATTATGGACTTTATTTTTGCTATACCTGCTTGATGTGTTTCACATCTCTTATTGGCATCCAATGATCTCTATGTATATTTTTAATTTCTCAGGATCATGATTGCTGCCTTGTCATTTCTTCTTGATTTTGAGAAAATTGAAGATGAGGATGATACAGATTGTTCTGGCAGTGAAGATGACCCAACAACCCCACAGCCTCACATAGTACTTAATAAAGAAGCTATCTACAAGGTTAGTTGCTCATTCTTGTAAGTTTTGTTATATCTTTATCGTGTAATATGACCAGGGAAACTGACCCTGACTATAACATGAATAGCTGGTAAAACATTGATAGTCGAGCACTTTGACTTCTCTTTTATGAACTTTTCTCTGTGTGCTCCGTTGCATACTCTAAGATTGGTTAAATTAATATATAGCAGTCTCTTATGCATCTTCTTTAATTTTTCTTTGTGAACTTTGTCAGCATTAATGTTGGAGATATCCGTGCTGTTTCTGCTTGGTTATGCAATCTGAGGCAGCAATGGGAAACCATTATTTTTGTTATTGCTGATGTGTGTACCACACTGTTTATCAATTTAATTTTGAACATTTAGGCAAGCCACAAAGGCACGACATCAAGCAAAAAGAAAAAGAAGGCGAAACTGCAGCGTGTTGTCCGTAGCATGAAGAAGCAGCAGCGGCTATCATCTGAGAAATCCAACTCAAATTACTACTCACCGTTAAACCATTTGAAAGATGCACAGGTTTGGTACCTTTTCTTTTTTCCTGTGATATATCCCAATCAAAATCATTTGAAAGATGAGCAGGTTTCAAATTACTACTCACCATTAAACCATTTGAAAGATCCCAATCAAAATCATGCATACAGGGCTTTGTCGAAAAGCTGTTTTCTCGCCTGCAATCTAGCAATGAAAGGTTTGAGGTAATTATTGTTCAGTGTCATTAATTTGACATAACCTACTTTATGACATTGTGGGAAATTTTTATCCTTTAATCATCTGTACAATTCTCTGTTTCCTTGTTGCAGGTAAAAATGATGATGCTTAAAGTGATTGCCCGTACTGTTGGCCTTCACCACCTGATTTTGTTAAACTTCTACCCTTACCTTCAAAAATATGTCCAGGTATGTTAAATGTACTACTGCTCTCAGGAGGCAAATGATTTTCATGTGTAGCTAAGTCTGCTTATATTCATTCATAGCCACATCAACGAGATGTCACAAACCTACTTGCAGCAGCTGTACAGGCCTGCCATGACATGGTATCTTCTATTTGCTCAAGTTTCATTTTTCCTTACCAAACTTTTGTTTCCTAGAGTGGTTTCTGGACTATCCCATTACTTTGTCATTCTTCTGAAGGGATATAATACTCGGTCCTTTAATCTTTTGTACTAGGTACCACCTGATGCGGTTGAACCATTGTTTAAGCAAGTAGTTAACCAATTTGTACATGATAAATCACGCCCTGAGGTACTATTGTGTTTGTTAATGAAGTTTCTTCTATGTTGGTTGTATCTTGATCACCCCCATTATCCTTTTTCCAGGCCATCACTGTCGGACTGAATACAGTGCGAGAAATATGTCTTCGTATGCCTTTGGTATACTTCATAATAGTCTTTTAGTATGTTTTAAGCCTTTTTGTTACTTCTTTGTCATATTCTGATATACCATGTTCTCTCTCCGTTATCTTCAGTTGATGACTGAGGATTTGCTGCAAGACCTTGTGTTATACAGAAAATCACATGAGAAATCAGTTTCTTCAGCTGCCCGCCGCTTCTTACTTTATTTAGAGAGGTAGCTCTCTCTCTCTCTCTCTCTCTATATATATATATATATATATCTGCTTGCTCAAGATTATATGGAATTAGTTGGGTATTTCGTTTAAGAACTGACAATGTCTTTTACAGGTTTGCCCTTCACTGTTGGTCAAAAAGGATAGAGGGAGGCCTGCTGACCCGAAGGCCAGACCTAAAGCCTTTGGTGAGGTGCATATTCCTAGCAATATCCCAGGTGTTGAGTTATTGGAACAAGATGATGATGGCAATAGCGATGAGGACATAGATAGGGAGACAGATGATGATAGTCAAGAAGATGACGGTGTTGGTCTTGTTGAAGAAGATGGCAGTGGTGAAAGTGATGGTGATTCTGTTCATGAAATGAACGACAGTGGTGGAAGTGCAGAAGATGATGAAGTGTCTGATGAAGATGACAATGATTATGGTGCTGATGGTGTCAGTGAAATAAGTGATGAAGAAGAGAGTGAGGAAGATGCAGATGAAGAGCACGAGGAATCCAGTTTACTGGAAACTGATGCTAGTAAGAAGGATGCTGATGTTGATAGCGATAAATCAAAAGAAAAGAAAAGGAAGTTTTCTGATTTTGAGGGACAGCTGAATGCTGCCAATAAAAGTCTTCGTGCTTTGAAGAAATTAGCTGGAGCAACTGGGAATGCCTCTTCGGACACGAATGACGGCATTCTTTCTAATGAGGACTTCCAGAGAATAAAAGAGCTGAAGGTTTGGATTTTATTTAATGCTGAATCAAGCATGTAGTAGCCTATAATTTCAGTTGTCGGTGCTTTTATTTTTTGATGGAGTGATTTATAAAAGCTCATGTTTACTCATATTCGTGTATGGAAGTAATATCTCATATACTTTGATTATTAGGCTAAGAAGGAGGCCAGGACTGCCTTAACTCAGCACGGATTTAAGGTTCCGAGCTCTGACCAACTTAGCCTCAAAAGGGTCGATGCTGCTACACTTGAGGTGAGGTTTCCTATTCGGTATCTACAGGGACATCTTTATTCTTCATATGAAGGTAGATGCTGATATATAATTACATCACAATACCAAAATGGCAATTAGTTAAAATGGTATAGAGATCTTTAACTTGGCTATGAGAAGTTTTAGAATTCGGTTGTATTCTTGCTCCCGCTCCTGGAGTCATAAATTGCTCTTGTCAAGCCTGAACAAAGAACACATGTTTCTGATAATGAAGTAGTCTAAGGATCTTTAAGTTGAGTAAGTAGTTACTAGTGGAGATTCTTATTTAAGGGTAAATTACAATAACTACCCCAAGGTTTAACAAATTAGAAAAAAAAAAAAAATCCAGTTGTATTTCAAAATTGCAATATCCATTTAGGGTATTACAAACACCCTCTTGATGTTTGTATTTACTTAACAATTACCCTCCTCTTGAGGGTTTTAATTTGTAAATAGAAACAAATATCAAGGGGTACTTGCAATTTTGAAAGGTCGTTTTTTTTTTTTGTAATTAGACATAACTTCAAGGGAATTTTTGTAATTAGACATAACTTCAAGGGAATTTTTGTAATTAACCCTTTTATTTATTTTTCAATATTATTAGCCCTCTCTTATCTCATTGAAGACACATCTCATGCATTGGCTCCTGTATATCAGGCTAACATAAAGAGGAAGTTAACAAAAGAGGAAAGACTGGCATTGATAAGAGAAGGGAGGGAGGAGAGGGGGAAGTACCAGTCTCGGACTGCTGTGAAACAGAAAAAGGTATGTTTCTTCACTTGGGTGAGAAAAACTTAAGATTTCTCATCTCGTCTTCAACTGCCATGTTTTTCATTTGAATCCTTCAGAACTCTGAGATTTGGTTTGTTTCATATAGCAAGACATTTATCATTAAATAGTGTTGTAATATCATTGTGTTTCATTGTTGGACAGACTGGTGGTTTAAGCAATCGGCAAAAGGAACACAAAAAAGCTATGCCACTTGCCGCAAAAAGAGCCAAGATTGCAAAATCTCGCCAAGAGAAGAAGAAACTAAGCCAGCGATCAAGCAAACAGTTCCGTGGAAGGAAAGCATGGAAATAATCTCCAGTCCATCTGTCTTTTGGCAACTGCTTTACGTATCGTTATTTTTCCCAATGTAGTGAGAATCACTAATATTTATCAAAAGAATATCAAAAGGCGTTGAAAACGGTCCAATATGCGACTTTTCTTGTCAACCTTAGTAGCCATTTGTATTGTTCAGCGTTAGCCAAGACATCAAGGAAACAACACAAGTGAAAATCCTTTATAGTTTGCATTGGAAGTTTACTTTTAATAAAAGTTCCAAGATATACTTTTGTCTCCAAATTATTCTTTCTGGTATCTTTTTTTGTACGCAAGGGTGGTGCGCCCATAACATCCATCTCCATAGTTGAAATGCATCACAATGGCACAACCAATTCGATCATATGGTACCTTGGGATTTCAGTGTGATTTGAATTTGTTAAATATGCACAAATGATCCGACTAGAGTGTCTTGATGAATCCATTCTCAAACGCATCCAACATTTTAGAGACAGGACCAAATTCGCCACAGTTTCACTTACTTTGCAATGGGAATAACATTGGATTAAGTACATGTACACTTCTTCCCAATGTCTTGCCACCAAATCTTACAGAAGACAAATGTATTACTAGGATGACTACCTCTGGCTTAATAGACATTTCTGAAGTGGTAGAATATCGGCTTCAAAATTTGTGGTCCTGATATCTTTCCAGGTTCATCTTCTGTTTTCTTGAAAGGCCATGTTTTTATGGATCGAGGTAAAATTGTGGAAACAGCTGACATAGGGCAGTGGCTTAGCTGACAAGAAGCTCACTGTGATTCTCTGCTATACAAACTGGAAAATCACAAGGCTGGCCGAATATATCGGGGATATCGTCCCAGTCGTGTTTCTCCCTTGCTTCCCAGTATCCACCAGTGTAATGATAACAACCGTCCTCATCCTTGCGGAACCATCTCGGTTGCCAGCCTCTGTCTTGCAACTTCCTTGCCTGCAACAAGATTACACGACTCTTAAATTAATCTAATAAAACAGATTAAAGAGATAAAGATTGAGTTGCCTCCACCAATGTTTTGCAGGCATTCCCTCTATATTTTTCTTAATCTCAATGATTCAACAATAGCTTCGATCTCAAACAGGTGGAATGCAGAACAGAAAATGTTCAGTGAATGCTTATACATCAACCCTTAGGGAGAGGGTGTGGAAACCTCAAATTATTATATTGTAATGTGTAAATTAGATTAAATTAACATCTTCAACTTTTTATTTGTAATATCAAATCAACATCGAGTAGAACATCTAAAAAGATGAAACACATTTGATCAAAAAGAAAAATCAATTATGGACCACACAATTATTCAACGATAAGGTGCTGCGCACGTCCAATAATATCAAATGAAAAGAAGAAGTGATTAAATATGCACCTGTCTCTGCAATTGTTCAAGTCTTAGCTTCTCTGCATTTGCCAGCTCATATTCTCCATTCTCCAAATGTCTTTGATCGGGTCTCAATCTTGAGTCTGTTGGTGGCAGCGTCTCATGTAAACCAGGTGTCAATTCATTTAAAGACACTGCAAATGGTGTGAGATTATATCTCGTGTTGGTAACAGATTTATCTCTTTCCCAGAGCAAAACAGCTTCTGTCATTGGATCATATCCCTTTGGCTTTGTAGTTGGATCTCCCATCACATAATACATTGCTTCATCCCACTTCCCTAGCACAACTGCTACTTTCTCCCCAGTTCTGTTGTCTTGCACAAATCCATGAACCTATTTTTTAACAAATCAATGTACAGATTTAATGTATTGTATGCCAAGAGAGACAATTTAACTAAATGAGAGGTGTACCAAAAATAACAAATTATATAGTAGAAACAGTGGTATAATGGGGATGACAAACTCATTTAGGCTACTGATTTAACGGATTTCATCCAAAAAGGTCACAGGAGAAGGTCAAGGGAATAATTAAGTTTTACCAACGATCATCCATAGAAGACTACTACTGACAAAATAATCATCTGCCATGAATTCAGCGAGTCTAATTAGTATTCGAAAGGCCTTCTTGGGGCCTGCATTGAGACATGACATTGTCATTAATTTTGGCCATCATGACGAAGTGTTAAGAGCCATGGTGTACACCTATTACACGTAAGGTTATAAGTGTAATGCCTATAGACGAGCTTTCTCCAGAGAGCCCACATCATATCACCTTCTTAACATTCTACTTTTGACGTCAAAGCTTAACTCCTATTTCTCCGCATGAATAAAAACTTCTTTCTTAACATGCAAAGGAGAAACCCACAAGCCATTGGCCAGATAAAGGGATGACCCCTCTCTAATGCCTTTTATCTACACTGAGAACAGAAACTCAAATGAGGATCCTCTAGCAAACAATAATTTTCAACAATATTTAAAATTTAGGTTTCTACACCATAAATTTTACTAGTCAGCAATCTCTATCTCTTGCTTCCAAGAAACATATTGAGGATGGAGGAATTGGCCCCAAAACTAACTTGACTAGTGTTAAAAATCACAAAATTTTACCTGATGGGGATTTCGGTCTATGATAGACTGCTCCTTGAATTTGAGCTTGCAAGAGTAAGTACCACTGCCTTTTATGCGCATGGTGCCATAATGATCACAATAGATTTTACCAATTATGATATTGTATATAGAAGTAGTGACCTTGCTCCACTGAAAGGTCTCGCCATCTTCAAACTGAAGGGTGAGAATTCCCACAGGATCAAGTTGGATGGAACGGCCCCAGAACTTGCCCTTGAGATTAGAATCCGCCCAAAATTTCCAACCTCTACCCTCACAATGACAGGCAACAATCATTGGATGATGACTAACCTGAAACATAGAAAGAAATTATTGACCAAACAATCCAAAAGTCAGAACTTGTTTTCTCTCATATCAAATAAACAACTTAGAAAATGACCAAACAATCCAAAAGTCAGCACTTGTTTTCTCTCATATCAAATAAACAACTTAGAAAATGAAACCTCATTTATGACTTACAACCTAACCATAGAAGGCATGAAATAGGCATACAAATTATTGGAACTTAAATAATGCTATTTTGATAAAAGAAAAAATGAAGAGTAATCCCTGATATAAAGAAGTTTTGTTGAATAAAGAAAAGCAACCTTTTCTGAGAAGAATCGTAGACCCTTATCCGGATAGTCAGCCTCATAGGTTTCCCCAAGGAGAGGATTGAAGGGTTTGCATTGCCGACCTTCTGTTGATGCGTAACCAGACACTGCGAAAGCTGCTACATTTAGGATTCTCATCAAATCATTTCCCTGCAGAAGAAAATTGCTATTGTCATTTGTAACTCAATTAATCTTCTATTCTTGCTCAATGAAAAAGGTCGAAAAATCAATGCAGTGTGATCCATTCTAAGATTAGTACACAGAAACTGTGAAACAGCAATGGAAAAGGTTACAGGATATGAGAAATGGGACAACTAAACGGTTGCAAGCCAATTACATACCGTAAATTACAGACTATAACCTTCTGGGCGCATTAATAACTTATTACTCCAGTTTAATCACCTAGTTAACAATCAACGCGATCTCATCTGATGCTAATATAATCAATTTAATGGCATCTGTAAGGTTACAAATCCTTGAACGTTTAAAAAGAGCAACAATTACAAAGATTGACCTACATGCAAGAACCTAAAAAAGTGGTCAAATTAGAAAAATTGTGATCTGCAAATGACACTTCAACAATCAAAATTTTAGCCAGTAAATCAAATACATGAATATGAAGTAGTTCGTAGACCATCCACTTAGGAACTCCTTTTTCCCAACAAATGTTAGCATGGAAGGGAGCTGACCTGTTTTCCCCATTCCAATGCTCGGTCAACAAGATACGAGTATTCTAAGTCTTCAAAGCATTTCTGCAGCGACGACAGAGGCTCATTGAAATACACAGGAAGGCAAACACCTGACAAATCCTTGCCAATGTTATCCTTGATGATTGACCACAGCCCAACAGGCTTCTCTTTCTCCTTCGGTTCTGGTAAATTATCCCTTCTTTTGACGTATGGAAATTCAATTGCCTTTATTTCCATTCCAGCTTCTTTTAAATGACCAGAAAAGGAAGATTCTTTATCACTGGTCCAGGGGCTATAAGCATATATTGGATTATCTCTACTTCGATAAGAAGCACTCCTCAGAGACTCCGCAGACAAAAAGTCATTTGTATCAAAAAAGATTCGGTCATCATCATCTGTTTCAACATCTACTCCATATCGACTTTCATTATCTGCATCTGAGTCACTTGCACTGCCTTCAGACATGACTGAATAGAAATCTGAAACAGATCCAAATAACAAAATTTAGCCAATCACATTTTCTGAGAAACTATTATTTTGACAACAAAACATATGGTTCAGTAATCAGTATCTTTTGAATTATCAAACATGTAAGCATGAAAGCTAACTGACCACTGAACCTTCTATTCCCTTGACCGCAGCAAGAATCTCGCCCCTTCGTTTCATCAACTACAGTTGTTTCCAATTCTATCTTCTCTGTCTGCAGAAAAAAAAAAACTTGGTGTCAAAATCCTTAAAGGACAATTGAGGGAAACAGCAAGTAGGATGGGAACCAAGACCAGATGTGACACAACGGAGTATTCAAATAAGTCAAAATGATCTATTAAAGTTTGGAAGATAGTTACATCAATTCCACACAGATAATGCTAAACGCCTCAGCTTAGGAATTAAAAAAGAAAAAACACATGGAATTTTGACTGAGGTATACCATTAAGACAAAGAGGCCTCCTGTGTTTACTAGGAAAAATAAATGTCTCATAGACCATTAGCATTTATGGGATTTAATATTCACATTGTCGTTGCACGCATCAGAATGCATTTCAACTAAAACAACATAGAAATTCTATATGGTTCTGATCAACAGAATGCAAGTTGTTCCATGCTTATAAGTTATAACAATCTTTTATCAGAAAATGCCTTCAGAAGAAAAAGGATGAAGTGTGAACCTCCAGTCTTCTTAATGTGTCCAGCAGCAAAATGTGTTTAAGTTGAAGAGTCTTCAATTGATTTTGCATCTCAGCGAGTTCACCTAGCATTATAGACTCACAATCTTTTACTACAGTCTCACTAATGCCCTCCTGGATTAATCGCGATCGTAGCTTCTCGGTTGAAACAACAAATTCTTCGGAAGGTGCCAAGTCATTGCTTGTCAGTAGTCTAGGAAGTTTATCTTTAGCAACCAGAAGAGCCTCAATCCATGAAGCCCTGTCCTCTTTGGATTGACAACGCAGGTGGAGAGTTTTTGTTCCTGTGAATATGGAAAGTCTTTTGTCATCTGATTTGCTGGCCCGAACTGAAGAAACCTGTTCAACATATTGTTTGGTGTTCAATGGCTAGAAAACTAAGGAGCCATAAAATGATAGCTTGAATCTTCATTTAATAAGACCATCACTTGATACAAGTATCATTCCAAAACAATGTCCAAACAGAATAAGCTACAAACACCAGTTTTACAGCAGATATTCAACCACATAATGTATAGAATAATTAGCCAAGACAGTGTGAATACTACTGGCCTGAAAAGAAAAATGGAAACAGCAACACTTCTCTGTCATAGTCCTATTTCCAGTGTCAGAGGCACAAAGATATTACGTGGTTCCCCTTACTAGACCCACATTTCAAAGACAGAACTGATATTCAGCTACATGGCTACCATTCTCCTCATATCAATAGAAAAATATACTGTATTACCCCATAAAATAGACCAAATAACGATTGGTTTCCCCAATTTCAAGAGCCTTTTGTGCAGATCCATACTCAAAATGAATTATTGCTGTTGCAGGTAATTACAGAATATAAATTAAAAATAAGGAACCCTTAAGATTGAGATAATAAACTTGAAATTTGTCAGACTCCAATAGTACTTCTTAGCTACATAGTTTTTCATATTTCCCATCATAAGCTAGTTCCTATGGACCAAACGGTCCAAACTGTCCCAATTTGTTACTTACACTAACTTCTTAGAATGATGAAAGCAGAATCACACAGAATCTAAGAATAAAATCTTCATCTTCCTTCTTAGCATTAAAACTTCTGTTGCATTAATCATGCATCATCAATGCGCTTAATGACTAGCTTTTTTGCTAAATAAATAAGCAGTCCATTACTGAATATAATCTTATAAATTGACAATTAATGTTTTCAAATGCAGGTTTAGAAAATCAAGCCTCCACCCCCACCCCCACCCGGCGTCCGTTTGATTAACACGTCTACTGCATCAAAAATACATAACATTTCAATGATATTGTCTGTTCAATAGAAGAAGCAAATGTATGATTCAGTTACAAGATCGGAACTACATATCTTTACTAGGACATACAAAATACAAATAGCAATTATACAGATCATATTTTAAAATACAAACAAAAGAAATCAACTGACCTTCAAATGTATCTCCCCAAACGGCTTCCACTGCTTCCCCGACCCGAAGCTATTCCCCCTTAGACTGTTTCCACTACCACTCCCATTGCCACTACTACCCTTCCTCATATACCTCCAACTTTCCTGCCCAATCACCCTCAACCCCTTCTCCCTACCTGAACTCACAATAATTTTATCGGGCCCGTGCACCTTATAATACGACAGCACCCCATCTTCCAACACAAACCACCTCTCCCTCCACCCCTTCCCGTAATTCACCCATTTATACAAAATCCCAACAACACTCTTTACCTCATCATTCTCCGCGCATTGCTCAGCTTGCAAATCACCTCCCCACCACCGCCATTGTTCGATAAACTCCTCCTCGAGTTAAAACTAACAGGCCTCAGAATCACATTGCTACTGTTATTACAACTAACACTCTCATCACAGCAGTTACCATCAAACACCAGCTCTTGACTTAGGGTTTGCGACCTCACCACAGTTAGATCCTTCTCAACCGACACCGGAGCAATGCAGCACAGCGGATTCATGCTTCGATCACCGAAAACGCGAGAATAGGCTCCGATCTCCGAAACGACAGCGTGTTGGACAGAGAAAACGCCAGGGCTCCACACCCAACCGGAGATCGATTGGGCGATGATTCTGAAAGTATGACATATGATGATTTCCAGCACCAGTAAGTAGAGAGGAAAACGAGTGAAATGGTAGACTGATAAATATAGTCACGGATCGAGTATAGATACACAGGGAGTGTATGTATAGGTGAAGGTGTAGAGCTGCTGCAGATCCAATTAATGGGAGTGGTGTCAGTGAGGGGTGCGTAGGTTAAGCAGAGGGATTTAAATGCATGGTTTTGGGGGTTTAGTGAGGCGTAATGATTGCAGGGGACAGCTAATGTGCGCGGTGGTGGTGCTATTCGCAAAGGTAGTGACTGGAATTTTGTTGGGGGTGGGGGTTCTGGTAATAATGAAATGGTCAGGGAAAATGACATAAATGGGTTTGCAGGTGGTTGACAGTGTTCGTTTTCGTGAAAGTTGACTTCTGATGTTGACTGGGGGTGTTTTGGGAAACCCATAAAAAGGATTTGTTGGACAATTTTGGTCACAATTATGGCTATTATGGGCAATTATTGGTATTTGCATTGTATGCTCCAAGTTCTTAGACATGAAAATTGAGATTTCTTATAAAATAAAGCGGGAGAGTTATATAGGGACCACTATTATATAAAGACATACACCAAATTCGCACCGCATATCTACATATTTAAATGGCTATTATTAATTCAAATTAATGTTAATAAAATAAATGGTAAAGTAAAAAATATGGGCAAATTAGTCCACACAAAAAATAGGGAGGTTGGCTAAATCTAGTAAATCCCATGAAAATAGGGGAGTTACCCACAATTGGTGGCATTCTTTATTCAACCCACGACGTGTAGTTGATTTCTTAACAAATTAGATGATATGTTTCCTTAACTCTATGTGCTAAATTTAGAAAATCCCATGAAATTTCGTCATTCCTATTTTTTTAAAAAATTATTTGATATGGCCTTAATGTTGCTTATATGTGCTTAAATACTTGCTCACATGTATGCAAAATATTGCTTAGTTTTTACTATGTTTTAAACTCTCACATTAATAATAGTTTGTTTGAGAAGAACTATCATGTTATTCAAAAAATTAAAAATTTATACTTATAATGACTCTTATTCATTCAATCGTTGACTGTTTTTTCAACCCAGAAATTTGCTTGGGTGATACTAAGATATTGCTTATGTATGCACAAATACTTGCTTGTATGTATTCAAATTTTTTATTACGTCCTCAATTGTTCTAACTTAGTACTTTGCTTAGCTATGGCTAGACGTTTGCTTGCATGTGCATAACTATACGCTTACGTATATTCTAAATGTTGCTTAATTATTTATTTTGTTTAAATCGGTTGGGATTGCACATGTGCCACAATAGTGGATTGAAATAACATCGAATTCATCTCCGAATCGAATACCAAAATGTGACGAAAATATGACTCGAGGAAGAAGGAATGAATTTTGATAATATCGACAACGGAATACCATTTTAAAAATGATTCTCAATAAATAAATAAAAGTATGTGTTCGAGAATATGTTGTGATCGCTTATTTATTTGTTTAATACTACTTATTCACATATTACAAATTGCCTATGTGTGGTTATTATAATGCTTATTACTACTATTTACTCAACTTATTTGTGATCGATGTAGTGCTTTTCTAGCAAATAGTTCAACATTCTTGCAAAATTTGGTTACTACAAAGGTCCGTATGTTCAATTGCTTATTTATACGTAAAGTATTGCTTATGAAACGATGTTATGGTGCTTAGAAAGCGGTTGAATTATGCTTACAATGCCATCAAATCATGAAAATAATTGCTTACAAAATAATTGAATTTCGCTTACAAAGCAATTGAATTTTGCTTACAAGTGCAATCGAATTCGCTTCAAAAAAAGCAATTGAATTTTTCTTATAGTATCTAAAATCGATGAAAATAAATATGACACTAACTAGAAAATATTCTTATATCAACTACGCATGTACGTCCAAACCAACCATATTTAAAATGACTATAAAATACTACAATATTCAACATTTTGATCAAAAGTATGAAACAACCATTTCATTGTGATCCTAACTCGATTTGGCAAACTCCTTCACGGCCCCAAAACCGACTTCCTCTCGCTCGTTCATTACATCTTTTACCATTTCCAACAGAAAATCTATAAAAAAAAAAGACACTAGTCATTTATATAAAGCATTTATTAACAAACAAAACATTTATAAGCATAAAAACCAACCAAGCATAAGCATAATATAAGATATGTATAAGCGGCGGACTATAGATAAGCATAATTATCAACAACAATAAGCGTTGAAAACATCAATAAGCAAATCCCAAACTTTAGAAAAAAAAATATGGCAATACTAATTACCCCCTAATTTGAGAGCATAATCTAAAACATAGATAAGCATAATATAAAACATACATAAGCATAATTATCAACAACAATAAGCAGTTGAAAGCCTCGTTAATCTCCATGTCTCACGACTTTGTTTTTTCAACTAGTAAAATCATAAATAAAAAATAACAAAAAACCACAAATGCATAATATCTTACAAAAATGCAATAAAATAAAAAAAAAAGACGAACGAAAAGGAGAAAAACATATTGCCCTACCTACAACGAGGGTGAATGCACAATTGAAATTTTGCTACCTCCTCAAATAATACTCGTCGTTTCGGTTGCCGTGTCGAAAAACCACAGACGAGTCCGGAGTTTTTCACAGATTTGGTGGTTTTTTTCAAAGAAATGGGGTTTTCCAAAATCGCTTCTTTTGGGGAAAATTCACAATGACGGGGTGTAATAATGAAAAAGAACTCCTCGCGGTAAGGATGAAGTTGAAGACGGTTTTCAGGGACAAAAACTCTTGAAGAACGAAAAATGGAGGTGGGTTTTTTCGTGGATGGTTTTATGGCGGTTTACAGAGAGAACTCGAGGGGGAGAAAGATTCTTCTTTGATTATATGACCTTCGTTTACCAAGGATGAAAAGATATGCAAGATTTTAGATAACACACGTCCCCCAAAATGGTTCCTAAACTTTAGCCCACTACCAAAATTAATTTCCTCCCAAAATCTGATTTTAATTAAAATTACCAAAAAGTCCTTTTTAAATTAAGTTATATATTAATAAATGATAAAATCTATTTAATCTCAACCGTTTAAAAATTAAATCAATGCCTCGATTTGGTCTCATGTACTCACATAAGTTATGTGGACTCATTGGATCCAAATCCATAAAATATATATTAATTTAGGTTAGTAATGAACGGTCCTGTAGATGTTAAACCTCTTTGTAGTGTATTTGGTATAACATCTACCATTTAAATGTCATGTTTTTAGGAGACGAGACATTTTACATTTATTCACTCACCAATTAAACACTTGATATTCAAGGCTTTTTAACAAATTATTGTACCTTTCAAAATCAATTCACAAAATATGATGAATTTGTGTAAAATTATTATTTTAGTGTACGCGCAACATGTATTCTAGCCTTTTAACACATGTTACGTTTCATTCTGTTTTTTAGTTTTTTTTTCCTGAAAAATGAAGCACATTCTTTCTTTGAGCCAACAAAACGGCTCAAATATAATATGCGCTTCATGCTTTTTTTTAATGACAAAATGAAGCACATAATATATGTGAGCTTCATTGTTTGTTTAATTGCTCAAATATAATTATGATTTAGTTAATCTATAATTAATTTAAATGTATTAGTTTAAAATACAAAATAAACTATATTAATAGTATAGTCCTAAATTCTATGTCCTCCTGTGCCATATCGGGTGGATATCGCACTCGTGTGCTCCTCCTCCAGTCATGATCCTCATAATTATCATCATGATGATTTGATGCAGATGGTGAACTCGAATTTCCATCTCTGTAATCCCAGTCGTGTCCACTTGTAAATGGAACAGGTGACATTTGAAAATCCAGACGCATGAAGTCTGATGGATATTGATGCCTAGGTATACGTTAGGTGCCTATACTCGCGTCGAGCGATGATGTAAAAGAAGTGAACTGAGGAGTGATAAAATTGTCGTAATCTGCAGTAGGCTGATGCACATATACGCCTGCAGTGGGGTCCATATCCTGAGATGTGTGATACATCGATATAGACGGGTATGCTGAATATGCTGGTGGAGACAAAAATATACGATACATCGATGTGGCACCTTTTTACAGATGTCAGCATTTGCAGCCTAGTTTTCCATGAGGGCTAATATAAGACGTTGCGCTTTACTTTTTTTTAAAAAAAAAAACAAAAGTTCCAAACGCAATTCAACAATGCGCTACATTTGCTAGGAGAAGAAAAAGAAAACCAGAATGAAGCGCATGATGTATTTGAGCCTTTTCTAAAGGCACAAGTACATCTTGCGCCTTTACTTAAAATCACAAGACTACACACAATTCACCATATTTAGTCAATTGATTTCTAAAAGTGCGATAATTTGTCAAAAACTCGACATTCATCCACTCACCAAGTTGTACATACATCCGGTAGCATGAATTATGGGTAACAACGTAATCTACAAGGCGTCGATTTCTTGCTACCTAACATTGCTAATTAAAATTAACATAATTTTTTTTTCTCCCATCAATGTTTATTTGATAGTATGGGGATGGACCCAAAAATTAAATCGGTGTAACGAAACCGATATTTTTTTCTAACAATAGAAATATATATTATTTAGTTTTTGGAAGACCAAATTTTAAAATGCAATTAAATATTTTACAGAGTTGACATGCATGTTATAGTTAGAATCTAAAATTAGAGAAAAACTATCTCTTAGCGTTAATCGATCGGGAATAAAAACAAATTATATAATGTCAACTAGAGATCGGTTATTAAAAGGTCATTTATATTTAATTTGTCATGTTAATGAACCAAACTTAAAATTATTTTTTCGTTTGATAAGATATAAAAGTTTGTCTTAAGCTCAACTTGTTTAATAAAAAATATATATATATATATATATATATTTATATATATATATATATCAGTTACATGAGCTCAATTTATTTTAACTTGATTAAAATTCATTCAAACTTAATTCCATTATTAAATATATTAATCTCAAACATAATTTTGAAACGTAATAAAATTCTAAATAATATTGAATAACACATTTAACACCATTCAATTATGCCCCAAATAATATTAACCTAATGTGACCTACTTATCCCTATAAATACTCAAATAGCTCTTTTATAGCTATTTCCATTTTGGTCGACCTACATATCCCTATGAAAAGCTTTCTGGTAGCTTTTCCATTTCACCCGCATGGAAATAAATGTAAAGATTCTTGCCCTTATTAGTTTTTAACAATGTTTTTGACTAAAGATTTTTAATAAGAGGAAAAAAAAATTGTCATCCGTAAACACTTAAATTTTTTTTTTTGTACACTTTACCTCCGAAATTTATAGGTTTTGCGCATTGACTCCTCGAGACTCACCGCTTGTGGAATATTCCACAGAATTTTGTAATGTATCATGCACGTGGAAGTAATATTGTCATTTCACCGGAATTATATTAAAATTATTGCACTATGCCAACTAAACTTTTCCCGATGCCAATTTACCATATAAACCTTGAGCGATTAATACTTTGCTACCTCAGTTTAAAAAAAAATCAAGAAATTATATGTATATACATATATTTATTTTCTTGATAAAAAATTAATTAGCATTCACTTCAATAAAATATATTATTAATAAGATTATCCTATAATCTTTTCTTTCTTACTTTCTAATAGAATTATAGAATTATAGTTTACTTCCTTGATTTACTTTATTAGTTTATAAACTAAAAAAGTATGAAATTAATGTTAATCTATTTTATCAAATTACAAATAATGAATTTACATAAATAATTATTTATCCATTTTGAGGCAAATAAATAATATTAATATGCAAATATAAATTCTAATATATTAGAATGAATTTTAATAAATAAATTAGTCTAAACTTTAGCAAAAATAAAATAAAATAAAATTGGAAGTAATAAATTTGAATAGCATGTTAAAAATTCTATAAAATATTTTAAAATATAATTAATGTAATTTATTAAAGTTGCAATACTTTTATGTTTTTCAAATTTACTTGAATTTATAAGACTAATTTTTAAAATGCATTATATTATTATAAAATTGACATTGGTGTATATTTATAATATTTTTCACTTAAAAATTCATAAAAATAGTTCTTTTCCTAATTTTGATGTGAAAAATAGTAAATTAAATAAGTTAAAAAGGAATATATTATAAAATAATTGTATTGATAATATATTTTATTTAAGTGAATACTAGTTAAATTTATTATTTTTGATCAAGAAATTTAACAAAAAAATAAAATAAAAGTATATACATATAAATTTTTGATTTTTTTAATCGAAATGGCAAAGTGTAAAACATTGAAAGTTTATATGGCAAAATAACAATCGCACAATGTTTAGATGGTAAAGTGCAATAACATTAGTATAATTTGAGTCAAATGACAATTTGCCCCCATTTGCATGACACATGAGAAAATCCAAGTGGAATATTCCGCCGGTGAGTCCTATGAGGCTATGTACAAAACTCGTGAACTTCAGGAGATAAAGTGTCCCAAAAATTATTTTTATGGTAAAGTCGAAAAACTCAAATAGTTTGGAGGACAAGTTTTTTTTTCCTCTTTTGACAATGTTGCCTATAATTTAAAATGCTCATTAAAAAAGTCAATCATATAAGTAGGATCAGTAAATGAAGAGAGCATTCGACAAACAAATCGTGAACAAGCTCTTTATTTATGTTTGTTTATTTAGAAAACGAGCATGTAATGAACAAATTTTAAGGCTTGTCTAATAAATGAACAGAGCTTGAACACTTGTATACTGTTCATTAATAGCTCGTGAACAATTTGGTTAGCGTTCATTTATAAAATATTCATGAACAAGCTCATGTAACTTAATTTTGAAGTTTTAAAATTGTTTCACAAAAAAATCTTAAATTTGAAATTGAATTTATCCCCATAAGTTAAATATAAATATTGAAAAGTTAAACATATGTATTCATTATAAGGAAAAATTATTTTTGCAACCTACACAATGACAATTTTGCGGGTTTAGTACCTAAACTTTTTTTTGTGAGTTTAGTACCTAAACTTTGCAAGATTGTTAAATTGCAACCTCGTGCACCCCAGCCGCAAAAATTCCAAAAAGATGTTAGTCCAAGTGGCTACGAAAATCTAAAGGGGGGTGAATAGATTTTCCGATTTTTTGATTTACGCCATCTTTTTCGAATATGAAGATAATGACCAAAATAAAAGTGCGGAAATGTAAATAACACTCGATGATTTATAGATGTTCAACCCACCTAGGGCCTAATCCTCTACCACACAGTATGTCCGGAATTGATTTCAAAAAGGAAAAAGTTTATTAATAGAACCAAACTATTACAACCTTTACCTTGAAGAGCACCAAACTCTTCTTACAACAACAACTATGAAGATCACCACAATCTTCCAACTCGAAGAGCATCAAACTGTTTTTCACCTCGAAGAGCACCAAACTCTTCAACACGAAAAGCACCAAGCTTTTCAATCAAATTAACCAAACATGTTCTTGCCAAAAGAACACTAATAAGGATTTCTTGTTTTGGATGATGTTACAAATACAATCAAGATTACACTTTAAATGAAATATTACAACTCAAAGAGGCCAGTGTAATCAAGAAAGAAATCCTAATAAGGAAGATGTGAAAGTGACAAGCTTAGGCTAATACAACAAGAATGTTGAAAGTGAAGAACAAAATATTTGCAGAGATTTTTGTTATTGTGTTGTATTGTGTTGTCTTGTTGTGTTGCTTCAAGCCTTCAACTATTTACAGGAGAACTCTTGGATTTGAATCCCAAAGAATAGCTCCTCCTTGGAGATTAAAATCGGTAAAAATTGCACATTAAATGGAGAATATAATGTTAGAAATCAATCTCCTAATTTCATGAAAGATCATTTTGTGCAACAAATAGTTTGCTAATAAAACCTTAGGTTGACCGGTCGACCTACAAATAATAAAAAACGTTTAAAATTGTGAAATACACATGAAAAACCAACACTTGGACTGGTCCAGGGGGTTTGGACAGGTCGACCTAGAGGTCGACCTATCGCCCACCCCTTGGACCGGTTGGCCTCCCCAAATTCTGAGACAGAAACATATTTTGCAATTTTCCAAACTTTAGGCATCTGGCCCCTCAGGTCGACCGGTTGACCTCCCCATTTTCAAAGCAAACAAGTTGTTCTCTGTTTCGACAAAACTTACAGTACGGGTTGCCCTATGGGCGACCAGATTGGCCTCGAAATAGAAGTGTTGTCCAATTTTTGTAAAAATAAACTTCAAGAAATACTCCAAAAAATTAGTAAAAATATTTAAATCGTTTTGAAGTATTTGGACAACATTTGGGGATATTGTTTTGGTGTAAAACTCAATAATATGAAATCATCAAAATTACGATAAAAATATTTATCTAACAAACTCCCCCTTTTTGAAGATTACAAACCAAAATAATTTTAGGAGGTCGATTTTAAAAACGAAACAAGTTATTCCGGTTAAAAACAACTATTCATTTTGGGCAACACTTTTCATGATTAAGAATTAAGAATAGGAGCAAAAAAATTCAAAACTTTTTATAAAAGCTCCTCTATCAACATGCTAAACAAAAATAGGCATAGAAGCAAATAACTAAAAGGTAAAAGCTCAGCTTTTGCAATTATAGCTTGAAGTTCAAGAGCTACGAAGCTCCCCCTGTCAAAAAGAATTCATTAGTCATAATTAAAAGTCTATTATGCATCCATTGGACTAAGTTTTGTCCTCACTTTTGGCTTTTTTATTCAGCTTATAGCTTTTTTCGCGAGCTTTTTCTAGCTTCTTTGATCTAAACATAAGCTTATGAGCTTATTCCATTCCCCCCTTTGGAATCATCAAAAAGACTATTAGCATGATAAAAGTATCATAAATACATATCAAAGAGCGCATTTAGTCGAATTATCATGCCTTTGAATATAAATCATAAATTCCAAATTGTAAGGGAAATTTTGAGAAGAAAGTTTGTAGAATCTCATTTGATTGATATAACATGATCTATATAAATATATAAGACATTTGAAAGCAAGAGATTCATGTAAAGGATGAAATCTTCACTTAGACATTTTATCGAACACTTGGCATGCATAGGATAAAAACTTAGCCGAGTATAATATTTGTAAATATAATCATGCCCAAAAATTCAACACCAATCCTAATTCTACAATCATAATTCATTAACATTCATAATTCCCAACACAATCATACAAGAATTACACCATTTCATCAAGTAAAATCACATTCTCAAGGGTTCAACCCAATTGAGATTAAAGAGGGAATTTGACTTACCAATTGATCGAATAAGATGAATAATATGGAATATATACGCATTATATAAGTCTAATAAAGTAGAATTTGCAAGAAAAATTATTTTGAGTGAATTGTGTGTGAAATTGGCGAAGGAGTGCGAAAATAGACGAATAGGCCGAATAATTGACAGAGAGTACTTAACTCGTGGAAAGGTCAAGGTCGACGGTTGACAAGGGGTTCGACCGGGTACAAGTCTCCAGTCGACCTCCTTGTCGACTGGTACTTGAATTTGAGTTCGGTTTATGTCCGATTTTGAGTTAAAAATGTGATTTTTACCCATAAGTTTTAAAACACACAAAATGCAATCATATACCTTATTCGATATGCATTATGCCTAAACGAGCTCAAATTGAAGTAAAAGACTCGGCGGCTAAAGGCTTTGTGAAAATATCCGCGAGTTGATCTTGAGACGGAACAAAGCACATCTCAATTTTTCGTTTAGAAACACAATCCCTTAAAAAGTGGTGTCGAACCTCAATATGTTTTGTTCGGTTATGATGAACCGTATTTTGAGCAATGTTTATAGCGGACGTATTGTCACAAAAAATAGGAATATTTTCAAAAGAACATTTGTAATCCGCTAAGATTTGTTTCATCCAAAGAAGTTGAGTACAACAACGGCCACGGAAATATATTCGGCTTCGACCGTAGATAAAGATACACAATTTTGTTTCTTTGAAAACCAATATGCTAGGCAATTGCCTAAAAATAGACATGATACGGAGGTACTTATTCGATCATCAATATTTCCCACATAATCCGGATCACTATATCATTTTTTTAAAAAAATCATTTTTTGGATAAAACAAGCCATAAGAAATAGTGCCTTTCAAATATCGAAAAATTCTTTTAACGACACTTAAATGAGATTCTTTTGGGATTGCTTTGAAATCGAGCACATAGGCATACGAAATGAAGAATATTGAGTCTATGAGATTAATAAAAGTCGATGAACGTACCTCGATTGTGTTTTCGTCAGCTTGACCAATTTGATGTAGATAACCATTGATATCTCTATGATCATTTGTCCTTTAATATCCAAGTATCTCTTACAAAATCTTAAGAAAAATTCTTGCACAATGGTTTAGTAGTATTAGGATAATATAGACAATGTTGATATAAACCAATTTAGAAATTAGACAAGGAGCACATACTATGCTTTTGTAAGAAACAACAAGAGTTTGATAAAACATGTAAGTTCTAATGATCTTATAGAAAGGCTATATAAGGTCTCTTTTTGAAATTTAAAAATCCGAGAATATATAGTTGAGACCTCTTTTTTTTTTAAAAAAAAACATTTTGAAAAAGAATTTTGACAATTAAGACAAGAATAAAGACATGAATATGTGTAATAATTATAAAAGACAAAATAAAATGCATGATTCAAGAAGAGGATAAGAGTTACAAATTTCGCCATTGCCAAGGGTTGTGTCTTTCCCATTGTTAATTATACTTTATTCTTGTAAAATGATTTTGTAGATAATGACTTCTCCTTAGATCAAATGGCGCGAACAATTGTTGTCTATTTGATGGTTTGAACTTTCTTTGACTTTTATTGCGCCGAGTACCTAACATGAAATTATCTTGTGGTACCCTCAAGTGTTTGGGTCCATTTGGATTAGCTTTGAGACTTTTAGGCCTCTAATAATTTAAGCTATTTCTAGCCCGACAAGTATTTGCCGTGTAACCACTTTTACCATAGTAAAAACATGTAATAAATCTAGAAGCATGATGATTGGCATAAATAAAAGTAGGTGTTTGATTCTTTTTCATATCATTGGTAACATTTGGCTTATAACCAAGTCCTAGTTTCAAATGGTCACAACGTTGAACATCAAAATTTTGGTCATTTTATTGGTACTCAAGTTAAACTTCATCATATCCTTTTTCATGCAATAAATGTCCTTAGTGAAAGTTTCATTTTTTTTCAAGATTTCTAACCTTATCAAGTGTAGTAGTGTGAGCACAAGAAAGTGACTCATATGAAACAAGTAAACTATCCTTTTCATTTTTCATAGTGTTGAATTCTTTTTTCAAGTTTTTGTATTTAAAAAGCATGCTTTGGAATTCATTTTGAAGTTCATCATAATCACCTTGCAATTCATTAATAAAGGAGATAGAAGAGTTAGAGCATACCTCATTATCTTCTTCGATGCCCATTACACATTGCTCGACTTCCTCATCATCGGATGTTGCAAGATGCTCATCCCATATTTTTGCTTCGGCTTTGGCATTCAATGCTCTTAATTTTTGTGGAATTTCTCATTCTTCCTTTGTTCTTCCTCCTTTTTGGACAATCAACAACATGGTGTACGGATTTTCCGCATCTAAAGCAAGACTTATTTATTGCTTTCCTTTCTTTGTTTTTATTTACAAATTTAGTAAATTTTCTAATAAGTTCCTCATTTTCATCTTCATCTTCTTCTCCATCTTTCTCATTACTTGAATAATAATTTTTCGATTTTGAGGCAAGACCTTTTGGAGTTGATCCCATATCCGGTTGAGAAGTCGATGCCTTTGAATTACTCATTTCATTGGTATAAACTTCATAGATGAGAAGATTGCCGATAAGCTCATCAAAATTTAGGGTTTCTCAATTTTGAGCTTTCGTAATAGCGATAACTTTTTTCGGACCAGGGGGAAGAGCATTTAGAACTTTTGTGACCTTATCCCTCTTCGGAAATAATTTTCCCGAGTGCAACTAGAGGATTTACAATATTGTCAAGCCTTTCAACCATTTTGGAAATATTTCTTCAATATTCATAGTTAAATTTTCGAACTCTTTGACCAACATGGTCTTTCGAGCTTGCTTCACTTTCTTTGTACCTTCATAGATAACTTCTAATTTTTCCCATACATCATGAGTGGATCGAATTCCTTTAATACGATTACATTCCGTAGCGGTAAGAGAACAATGAAGAATGTTAAGAGCTTTACCGTTTAAGGAGAATATTTTCTTGTCTTCATCATCGAACTCCTTGAGGCCTTTGGGGATTTGAATTCCATCCTCTTTTTTTCTTCATTGGGATAGATACTCCATTAATAACCATGTTCCAAATATCGAACCCGCAACCTTGTAGGAAGCACTCCATTCTATCTTTCCAAAATGCATAATTGTTGAGTCGAAGAGAGGCGGTCTATTGAATGAAGCACCGGTTGGAAGATAGCTCTCGTTTGTAGCCATGGATCTTTCCTCTTCACTCACAATGGAAAACGAGCTTGCCAAAGAGTTTGACTCACTACTTGTTTGTCCAAGTGGCTACGAAAATCTAGAGGGGGAGATGAATAGATTTTCCCGATTTTCCGATTTACGCCCTCATTTTTGAATATGAAGATAATGACCAAAATAAAAGTGCGGAAATATAAACAACACTCAATGATTTATAGAGGTTCAACCCACATAGGGCCTAATCCTCTACCACCCGGTATGTCCGGAATGTATTTCAAAAAGGAAAAAAAATTATTAGTAGATACCAAGCTATTACAACCTTTACCATGAAGAGCACCAAACTCTTCTTACAACAACACCTATGAAGATCATCATAATCTTCCAGCTCAAAGAGCACCAAACTTTTCTTCACCTCGAAGAGCAACAAACTCGTCCAACTTGAAGAGAACCAAACTCTTCAACACCTCGAAGAGCACCGAACTCTTCAACATGAAAAACACCAAGCTTTTAAATCAAATCAACCAAACATGTTCTTTCCAAAAGAACACTAACTAGGATTTCTTATTTTGGATGATGTTACAAATACAATCAAGATTATACTTTAAATGAAATATTACAACTCAAAGGTGCAAGTGTAATCAAGAAAAAAAGCCTAATAAGCAAGATGTGAAAGTGATAAGCTTAAAGCTAATACAACAAGAATGTTGAAAGTGAAGAACAAAATATTTGCAGAGATTTTTCTTGTTGTGTTGTATTGTGTTATCTTGTTGTGTTGCTTCAAGCCTTCAACTATTTATAGGAGAGCTCTTGGATTTGAATCCCAACAATAGGCTCCTCCTTGGAGATTGAAATCAGAAAAATATACATTAAATGGAGAATATAGTGTTAGAAATCATTCCCCTAATTTCATGAAAAGTCATCTCACAGCAACAAATAGTTTCTTGATAAAATCTTAGGTCGACGGTCGATCTCTAGTATAAGAAAAACGTTTAAAATTGAAATACACATGAAAAACCAACACTTGGACCGGTCTACTTAGGTTGGACCGGTCGACCCACCGTCTCCCACCCCTTGGACCGGTTGGCCTCCCAAATTCTAAGACAGTAAATATATTTTGCAATTTTCCAAACATCGTGCACCGCCGCCCTCAGGTCGACCAGGTCCACCATACATCGGTCGCCCTCTAGGTCGATCGGTTTACCTCCCCATTTTTAGCATAAAGGTTGTTTTCTATTTCGACAAACCTACAGTACGGGTTGCTCCTATAGGGCGACCTAGGTTGGCCTTGAAATGTAGTGTTGTCCGATTTTTGTCAAAAATAAACTTCAAGAAATACTCCAAAAAATTAGTAAAAACATTTAAATCGTTTTGAAGTATTTGGACAATATTTGGGGACATTGTTTTGGTGTAAAACTCAATAATATGAAATCATCAAAATTACGATAAAAATATTTATCTAACAAAAGATGCCATCACATGCGCATCACATGAGAACAAAATCGTCAAATCAGCTAAAGTGATAAAAAATATTGCACTTTGCTACCCAAATTTTGTTCGAATGAAACTATTTTTGATTTTGATGATTTCACCTTAAATATATTTTTTATTATTCAAAAAAAATATTTCCACGCGATATAAAAATTGATTTTTATGTATTAAAGTGTCTTTAACAATTATCGAATATGATCAAGGTAAAACAGAGCCCAAAAGACGAAGTCGAAATTTTTACGGACGAATCTCTCTCGGAATAGGCCAACCGGTCGACCACCTTGGTTGACCGGTGCCTGAGTGTATGTATTCCATTTTCTCTCAGAAAATGCTCTAGGGAAGGGTTGACCCCCCCAGTCGACCGGTCGCCCACCCTGGTCGACCCGTGTGCTAGTCTTCTGTCAAATTTGCTCCGTCTGAAAAAATGCCCAGTGACATGTCGAAGAGTGGTCGACCGTCCGACCCCCCTGGTCGACTTGTGTGTGATTCAAACTCAACGGTTTTAAATTCAAATTTGTTATATTGGTCGACCGGTCGACCCACCGGTCGACCCACTCAAAATCGATGATAATTTTGAGCCAATGGGAGACAACAAGATTTACTTTTATCACTTTATCATTTTTATACATTATGTGTGCATCTTGTAATCCTTCTTTGTAGACAAGAGTTAAGATGGATGAGCGTATGTTGGAGTTCAAATCTTGAAGGCTCCCCTATAAAATATGAAAGATTTGAAGGATCATTTACAAGACACCACAATACAACACAACAAGAAATATCTCTCGCAAATATTTTGTTCTTCACTTTCAACATTGTTGTTGTAATAACCTAAGCTTTACACTTTCACATCTTGCTAAATAGGCTTTCCTTCTTGATTGCACTTGCACTTTTGAGTTGTAATATTTCATTTAAAGTGTAATCTTGATTGTAATTGTAACATCATCTAAAATAAGAAATCCTTGTTAGTGTTCTTTTGGCAAGAGCATGTTTGGTTATTAAAAAGTTGGTGATTGAAAGCTTGGTGCTTTTCGTGTTGAAGAGTTTGGTGTTCTTCAAGGTGAAGAAGAGTTTGGTATTCTTCGAGTTGGAATATGTGGTAATCTTCATAGGTGCCGGTGTAAGAAGAGTGTGGTACTCTTCAAGGTGAAGTTGTAATAGTTTTGGTAACTATTAATAAAATTCTTTTTCTTTTTCAAAATCCACTTGATATAAGGGGTGGTAGTAGATTAGGCTATAGGTGGGTTGAACTACTATAAATCAATGTGTGTTATTTATTTTTCCGCACTTTCATTTTTGTTCTCATACTTCATTCGAAAAAGAGGGCTATATTTGGAAAATCGGCATAATCTATTCACCCCTAGATTATCTTAGCAACTTGGACTAACAAGTGGTATCAAAGCCAAAATCTTTGGCAAGCTCGTTTTTCCATTGCGAGTAAAGAGGAAAGATCCATGACTACGAACGAGCTATATTCCAACCGGTGCTTCATTCAATAGACCACCGCTTTTCAACTCCAACAATTATGTAATTTGGAAAGATAGAATGGAGTGCTTCCTACAAGGTTGCGGGTGCGATATTAACATGGTTATAATGGATCATCCATCCCAATGAAGAAAAAGGAAGACATAACTCAAATCCCCAAAGCCCTCAAGGAGTTCGATGATGAAGACAAGAAAATATTCTCCTTAAACGGTAAAACTCTTAACATTCTTCATTGTTCTCTTACCGCTATGGAATATAATCGTATTAGAGGAATTCGATCCACTCATGATGTATGGGAAAAATTAGAAGTTATCTATGAAGGCACAAGGAAAGTGAAACAATCTCGAAAGACCATGTTGGTCAAAGAGTTCGAAAATTTCACTATGAATGTTGGAGAAAATATTTCTAAAATGGTTGAAAGGCTTGACAATATTGTAAATCCTCTAGTTGCACATGGAAAAATTATTTCCAAAGAGGATAAGGTCACAAAAGTTCTAAATGCTCTTCCCGCCTCTTGGTCCGAAAAAGTTACCGCTTATTACGGAAGATCAAAATTTGGAAACTCTAAATTTTGATGAGCTTATTGGCAATCTTCTCATCTATGAAGTTTATACCAATGAAAGGAGTAATTCAATAGCATCAACTTCTCAATCGGATATGAGATCAACTCCAAAAGGTCTTGCCTCAAAATCGAAAAATTATTATTCAAGTGATGAGGAGGATGAAGAAGAAGAAGAAGATGAAGATGAGGAACTTATTAGAAAATTTATAAAATTTGTAAAAAAAAAAAACAAGGAAAGGAAAGCAAGAAACATACCTTGCTTTAGATGCTAAAAACCCGGACACCATGTTGCCAATTGTCTAAATGGAGAGGAAGAACAAAGGAAGAAGGAGAAATTCCATAGAAAATTTAAAGCCTTAAATGCCAAAGCCAAAGCAAAAACATGGGACGCGCTTCTTGCAACATCCGATGATGAGGAAGCCGAAAAATGTCTAATGGGCATCGAAGAAGACAATGAGGTACGCTCTAATTCTTTTATCTCTCTTATTAATGAATTGCAAGATGATTTTGATGAGCTTCAAAATGAATTCCAAAGCATGCTTTTTAAATACAAAAATTTGAAAAAGAAATTCAACTCTTTGAAAAATGAAAAGGATAGTTTACTTGCTTCAAATGAATCACTTTCTTGTGCTCACACTAGTACACTTGATAAGGTTAGTAACCTTGAAAAAAAATGAAACTCTCACTAAGGACATTGATTACATGAAAAATGATATGATGAAGTTTAATTAAATACCGATAAAATGACCGAAATTCTTGATGTTCAACGTTGTGATCAATTGAAACTAGACTTGGTTAAAAGCTAAATGTTATTAATGATATGAAGAAGAACTTAGTATCTATGCATGTTAATCATTATGCTTCTAGAACTATTATATGTTTTTATTGTGGTAAAGATGGTCACACGACAAATACTTGTCGGGCTAAAAATAGCTCAAATTATTATTGGAGACCTAAAAGTCTCAATGCTAATCCCAAATGACCCAAACACTTAAGGGTACCACAAGAAAATTTGATGTTAGGTACTCGGCACAATAAAAGCTAAAGAAAATTCAAATCGTCAAATAGACAATAAATGTTCGCGCCATTTGATCAAAGGAGAAGACATTATCAACAAAATCATTTTCCAAGAAGAATGTATATTCAACAATGGAAAGGACACAACCCTTGACAATGGCGAAATTGGTAACTCTTATCCATTTCTTGAGTTATGCATTTCATTTTGTCTTTTATAATTATTTCTCATATTCATGTCTTTATTTTTGCCTTGATTGTCAAATTTTTTTATGGTTCTTAAAAATGAGGTCTCAATTATATACTCGGATTTTCAAATTTCAAAAGAGACCTTATATAGCTTTTCTATAAGCTCATTAGAACTTACATGGTTTATCAAACTTTAGTGGCTCTTGTAAAAGTATAATATATGCTACTTATGTTATTTCTAAATTGATTCATATCACTTAGTCGATATTATCCATTACTACTATGATCTTGTGCAACATATTTTGTCAAGGTTTTGCAGGAAACATTTTGATATTAAAGAACAAATGTTAGTAGACATATCAATAGTTATCTACATCAAAATCTGTCAAGTTCGAGAAAGGCATATTAGTTGACAAACTCAATCAAGGTATGTTCATCGATTTTCATTTTACTCTCATAGACTCTATATTCTTCATGCCATATGTCAATGTGCTCGATTTCAAAGCAATCCCATATGATCTCATTTAAGTGCGAGTTAAATTTTTTTCGATATTTAAAAGACACTATTTCTTATGGCTTGTTTTATCCATAGAATGAAAATTTTTCTTTAAAAGGATATAGTAATCGGATTATGTGGGGAATATTGATGATCGAAAAATTACTTTCGGATCATGTCAATTTTTAGGCGATTGCCTAGTATCTTGGTTTTCCAAAAAAAAACAAAATTGTGTACTTTATCTCTACGGAAGTTTAATATATTTCCGCGGCTTTTTGTTGCACTCAACTTCTTTGGATGAAACAAACCTTAGCAGATTATAAATGTTCTTTCAAAATGTTCCTATTTTTTGTGATAATACATCCGCTATAAATATTGCTCAAAATCGTTCATCATAACCAAACAAAACATATTGAGGTTCGACATCATTTGCTAAGGATTTGTCTCTCAAACAAAAGATTGAGATGTGCCTTGTTCGTCTCAAGATCAATTAGCGGATATTTTTACAAAACCGCTATCCTCCGATACTTTTGCTTCAATTCGAGCTCATTTAGGCATAATGCATATCGAATAAGGTCAATGATTTTATTTTGTACGTTTTTAAAAATTAGGGGTGAAAAATCGCATTTTAAACAAAAAATCGGACAGTAAACTGCCTCGAAATTAGGTACCGATCGACTAAGAGGTCGCCAACGGCCGACTCGCCAGGGACCGGTTGCCCTTGGTCGACCAGTGGCCGAGTCATGTTCGTGCAATTTTAGAGGATAATATGCTTCGTCCCTCATTTCCGGTTTGTTCGTATTTTTTTAAATTTCACACCCCTTCGACCATTTCACACACAAATCACTCAAAATGATTTTTCTTAAAAATTCTACTATATTGGGCTTGTATAATGAATATATATTCCATATTATTCATCTTCTCCGATCAATTGGTTAGTTTAATTCCTTTTTAATCTCAATTGGGTTGAACCCTTGAGAACCTTGTATATACTTGATTTATTGGTGGAATGTTTGTATAATCGTATGGAGAATGATGAATGCTGATATATTGTGATTGCATAATTGTGATTGGTGATGAATATTTGGGCATGATTACATTTACAAGTGCTATATACATTTTGGTTTATATCCAAATGCATCACAAGTGTTCAAAAAATATTTCAATGGAAATTCCATCCATTACATGATTATCTTGATTTCAAATGTCTTATATGTTTATAGATATTATGTTTTATCAATTACAAGAGTTTTTCCAAATCATCCTCTCAAATCTTCCCTTATTATTTGGAATTTTAAGCTTTATGCTCAAAAGCTCGATAATTCGATTAAAATGCGCAATTTGATATGTTTTTATTTTTATCGTGCTAACATTCTTTTGATGATTTCAAAGGGGGAGAAAAAGCAAATAAGCAAAGTGCTTATAATGGTTGATAATGGTTGATATGGTTCAGTGCTTATTTTGCTAAGCAAAGTGCTTATAATGGTTGATATGGTTAAATGCTTATTTTACTTGGTTTGCTTGTAAGCTTATTGTGTTGTTGTAAAGTACTTGATGATAAAAGTACTTCTTGTTGTAAAATACTTGATGGTTAAGTGCTTATTTTTTGCATGATAGCACAAGTTCTTTGAAAAAATGTTTTGTTAAAAACTATTTTTGACATACAAATTTTTTTGTCAAAATATCATATTTGTCCAATATATTGTCTTATGCTTACTTGTTTGATTCACTTGAGCAAAAATGAAAAATTGATAGAGTTTATAAAATCTTGTTGTCTCTCTAAAAGTGATTTTTTTGTCTTTATTGACAGGTGGGGAGTATACCTTGATAGGAGAGTTTTGTTTCAAGTTTTTATAAAATACACTTTCAAATTGACTTGGGGTTGAAATCATCAAAATGGGTAGTTTATTAGAATGAAACTATTTTTGATTTTGATGATTTCGATTTAAATATATTTTCGATTATTCAAAACAAATATTTTCAGGCGATATAAAAATTGATTTTTATGTATTAAAATGTCTTTAACAATTACCGAATACCATCAAGGTAAAACGGAGCCGAAAGAAAGTCGGTTAATTTTTGACGGACTGTAACCTCCCGGAATAGCCAACCGGTCGACCACCTTGGTTGACCCCGAGTTTACGTATTTCATTTTCTCTTCAAAAATGCTACAGGAAGGTTCGACTCCCTCGGTCGTCGGCCGCCCATCCCATCCCGGCCGACCGTGTGCTAGTCTTCTCACAAATTTGCTCCGCCTCAAAAAATGCCTAGGGACAGGTCGACCTGGCCGACCCCCTGGTCGACTCGTGTGTGATTCAAACTCAACGGTTTTAAATTCAAATCTATATATCGGGTCGACCGGTTTGGCCCACTGATCGACCCACTCAAAATCGATGATTTTGAGCCAACGGGAGACAACAAGATTTACTTTTATCACTTTATCATTTTTATACATTAGGTGTGCATCTTGTAATCCTTCTTTTGTAGACAAGAGTGAAGATGGATGAGCCTATGTTGGAGTTCAAATCTTGAAGGCTCCCCTATAAATAGATGAAGGATTTGAAGGATCATTTACAAGACAACACAATACAACACAACAAGAAATTTCTCTCGCAAATATTTTATTCTTCAATTTCAACATTCTTGTTGTAATAGGGTAAGCTTATTACTTTCACTTCTTGCTTTTTAGGATTTCCTTCTTGATTACACTTGCACTTTTAAGTTGTAATATTTCATTTAAAGTGTAATCTTGATTGTAATTGTTGTAGGTCCCAACGGGTGTGAGTGTAAGGTTTAGAAGGGGGTTGAATAAACCTTACCAACTTTTCGATTTAGTCCTTTTTAAAGTTCGAGTTGATACTACACGCCGTGTCCTTGGTGGACAACCAATTTAGTTAATCAGAGAGTTAGTCACTCAACAGACTGATCGAGTTGTTGATAGAATAACTCAATTGTTAAGATCAATTAGCTCAATCGTAGTTTGTTTTCAGCTAAGACTTAACACCCTTAATTTTGGTTTAGCAATGATTTAATACTTGGTTTTAGTACTTAGAGATTATCAAGTGGATAGCAAATTTATCACAGAGTTAAGCAAATAAGATGCAGGAATTAAAGTCTTTGAAATGTAAATGACACGATAAGTTTTTATAGAGGTTCAAGATGGGGTAATTCTTCTACTCCTCTCTTCTCCAACTCCCCGGAGGAATCCACTAGGTATTGATCAAGATACAAAGTGGTAATACCCAGTCAGGATACAAGTCTTGATCACACGGTGACTTGATCCTTTGGGACTCGGTCCTGAGATGCCTTGATCACTCGGTGGCTTCTCGACGACTCGAACCTTCTTCGCAGGTACCGCCTTGCTACTGTACCCACCCACTTGCTCAAGCTCTTTGGATTTGATCATGAAGCCCTCCAAAACTCGAGACGGTTCGACTTGAACCTTTCTACAATCCTTCATGGAATGTAGACCCCTTGATTCTTCAATAATTTCCTCTTCAACCGATTGAAGTTATCTTTCCTTCACAGTGAGTGTTGGATTGATGTGCTTCGTAATGTAGGCTTGAGGATTAATCTTGAATAATTTGAGAATATTTCTCGGTTACTGATTGAATGTTTTCTTGAATGTTCGTGGTTGTGTAACCTTATCTCGTAGTCATTCCTCGCCTTTTATAGTGATCTTTCAAAAATCGCCCGTTGAAGAGATATGCTTATTTTTGAAAGTCACTTGTGGACGTTGGCTTGTCTTGTTGCGATCCTGAAATTGCCACTTCCTCGTATGAATTGTTCTCCGCCTTTTCGTAGTTCGACACGGTGTAGTGCTTCCCATTGGTTTATTTCTCTTGCACGCTCGGGATCGAGCACTTCGAGAAAGGTAGCATGGATATATTACTTGTTTAAGTAATTCTCTTGATTTCGGCAACGACTCTCTTTCGATTATCTCGACTTGACCGCATTTCCTTGCTTTCCCCAGGTGACTTAGAGTCGCCTTCCAATCATGGATGACTCTTCCATCACTTCAACTAGAGACTTGGTTGTCTTGAGTTGACTTGATCGATGCTTTACTCACCGATCTCACCGCACCTTGATCGAGTTCCGTCTTCTTCTTCTTTGTCAAACTCATTGCCTCGCAATGTGAGTTTTCCTTCTAGTCTTGATTGTCTTCTTGCATGTTTAGTCATAGCCGACTTAACTCACTTTGACTGGCCTTATTTATTACAATACTGATTTACAACAAGAATGAGGTGCCAACTTCCTATTCTAAGTTTTACATGGCATTCATCAAAATCTAAACAACAAATTTCCCAACAATTTACCCTTTTTGATGATGCAAAACTTAAAACATTCAAAATGTAAATAGCAAAGATACATACAGATAGTGCATTCACATAAAATGTATGCGTAGAATCAATCTTTTTATTGATTATAACATTCTTGTTCTTTTACACAATTACAAGGTGTATCGAGCAAACATTTATGTCTACGCAAAACTAGAGAATTTACAGATTTATTACAGAAGACTTACATGAGATGTATTTACATAGTAAGATACATGAAGGGGTGGACAACAACACTTCATCTCCTTCGCTGCCTCCTTCTTTCTTCTTCTTCAAAGATCTTCGCTTCTTCTTCTTCTCTTTTTCTCATCTCCATTACTTTCTTCTTTCTTTTTCATATGCCTTCCGGGCAGCTTCATCTCTTCTTAGTCTCTCTTGTCTCTCCTCCCATAGCTGAGTTTGTCTTTTATTTTCTTCTTCGATTCTTTTCACATACTCAACATTGTTTTTAGCCACTTGCAGATTGGCTACTTCGTCAAAACCAGCCCAAAGAGATCCCTCCTTTCTTGCCTGGATCTATGTACTCAATGTTTTGGGCGAGGTCTAGGTCAAACCTCTTCCTCCACCACACGCTTCTTCCTCAACTTCTTCCTCACGGGTGTGTATTGTCATTGGGGTCTTCTTCTTCCCAAATTGAGTGACTAGCAGAGTGACCAGCAGAGTTTGATCGGTAGTAGTCCGTCGCGCTTGTCGCCTTCTTCACATAGCGTGAGACCCTTTTCCCAAAGATAAGTCCCAGTTTCGAGCCATGAACATGTTTGCGAAGTATCCTTCGGGGATGCGAGTGTTTTAAATTCATCAACCGATCTCGGCTCGGTTCCGGCAAAGATTCGAGATGGTATAAGTGTCTCTTCTCTAGAATGCCTCCATGTTGTTTCAAGATATTCACAACTCGGGCATTCATCCTTCCTTCCACTTCCTCCATCCCTCGCTTCAATCGTTTTTCTCTTTTCACCATAGATACAACAGAGTGTTGGAGTGGCGAGTCATTGGGAGTTTGTCACGATAATATCACCGTGACAAGACCTTGTTGGGGGTTTGTGCAATCATCAAGGTCACATCTTTCGAGCCTTCCCCCTCAATAGACTTTCCTTTCTTTTTATTTTGACACTTCTCAATCGTTTTTCCTTTACAATCGCTTCCTCTTTCTCAACGCCGATCTCTTCGCGCTTTTAGGTATTCCTCTTCCCCTTTTTGGCATCATCAAAGGAGAGAGGAACCCCGAAACATATTGGAAAGCGAAAGTCGAAGTCTGGCATTGATAGCCGAGTTCGCCTCGAGTCGCTGCGGAGTATGCGGCGCGAAATTCGGAGAGCGAGTAGCGTTGGACATAGCTGAAATTAGCTTCATCTTAGCCATGAGAAGGCTGAATTTTCTATCCATGTTTTCTTCCAAACGCAGAGGTCACTCTTATTTTGCTCACGCAGCAGCCTTTATCTCAAGCAGTGTGAGCTTCATGCATGTGCTCAATGTGTTCTCTCAATTTCGTCTTTGCAGAAGATTCTCACCGCCATACCAACAGATTGTTGAACAATGTCCTGAAGTATCTAGCTTGTTCCACACGCATTGTTTTTTTTGTTGTTGCCACCATTCCCCGATTCTCGACTATTATGCCTCTCAAGTCGCAGTAAGGTTGGCATCTCGTTGTCGATCTCATGTCCATAGAGGCCTGGTGCCTCTCCATCCGTTCAATTTCAAGCAAATAATGCTTTGAACACCTCCCGAACTTCATTTGTTCCTTCAAGTTGCAGGTGACGGCCAGCTGCAGCGTCAAAGTCATAGTCACCGAACGATGGTATCGATGGAATGACGGGATCTGGTCTCGTGGAAGCGCGCGAGATCTCTCTCTCGACTCTTCGGGAGGTCGGGTACCTCCAGAGAGAAGGGAAATGATTCTACAAAGGAATCATCACGCCAACCGGGATTTGTTCAATGATGAGTGGTGCGCGTGAAGTTCCTTGTGGAGTCGAACCTGCGACTTGGGGAGCTGCGCAGATGGACTCTGTTTCACGGGGTCTTTTGTGAAGTGGACCGAGCTTGCCGAGCCTCACTGTCTCAACAGCCTTCGCTTGCCGGTCTCGGTGGTTTCTCCAATTGAGTGGATGGTCCTCGGCCTTATCGAAGCGTCATCGGACGATGATGAGATTTCCATTGGTGGCTCATCATCAAAATTGAAAGTTTGACGAGTAGTCTTGAGGTCGACTTGCTCGTGGTTGGAACATCCTCATCCGAGTCTTTTGGATCTATCACGGGGATGACTCGCCTTCTTCGTCGCCTTCCCGATCCGGAAAAGTTACATCAGATTATCCGGGAATCATGAAGTGCACTTATCTCCTTTTCTCGATGGATCAATGATAGCAGGAGGAATGTTCTCTACTTGACTTCTTTACCCCGGGAAGTCTCAACCTCCCGTTGGCCTTCAATACCTCCCGCAGCAGTCTCAATCGCAGCAAGGCCTTGACATCCCTTTCGCAGTGTCACCGCCTTAGATCTTTCGCGGTGGCATCCATTGGGGTCTCAACCCCATGGATTGCACTTTCATCGCCAGTGTTAACTCCAGTGGCTGTTCCTTCTCGTGCCTCGATCGCATCAAGAGCAGCGTCATTAGCCTCCGAGAGCGGTTGGCACCTCGAGATGAGACAGTCTCAATCGTTTGAGCTTTGTTGATGACAACTTGCCGTGTACTTTGTGTATGTTCCTTCTCTACTTCGCCTCCTAGATTCGTTGTGGAGTCATCGGCAGATCCTCCGACCTTGCTGCAGTGGAGGAGTTTCCTCACCGGTGGTGCACCACCGAGTGACTTGGAATGGGGTCACTCGGCTCCAAACTCCCTTTGCTTTACCGAGTGTTCAGCCGTTGGGGCGGTGGTAAGACACCTTCAATAGGGGTTGGCTCGACGGGATCCCTACTAACCCAGTTTCATCGCTAATTCCCTTATTTCCTTCTTCCGAGTGAGTCGGGAAGTGGTGGCAAAGAATAACGGTGGCGATTTGCCGCACCACTCCCATTGGATCGATTTCATTGTGTGTTTTGGAGGACTCTCCTGGTCCCTCCATCAATTTTTGCTCGTGAAGGATTCTCGATTCGTGCATTGCCTGGCTTTGCATTTGCATTTCTTTCGTGGCGGCAGCAGGTCCAGATCTTCATCACTGCCTCGATAAGACATCAAGGAGATGATGTGTGTGTTCTGTGGTGCGGTGATAGGCGGATGATCGGCCTTCTCACGTGCCTCGCCTTTCCTCTGCTGTCTCTCCTTCTCCTTGTCCTTGAAGATCTGCAAGATATCTTTGCTTTTCTTCATCCGATCTTGAGATCACAGTGGTCACCCAAGAAAGTTCAGCAGCTTCCTCTTCCTCTTCTATAAATTCAGGCCGTTGGAACTGTTCCTTGATCGACTCAATTTCCACTTCCTCCACTCTCAGACGATTTTGGATGTCCGGATAAGGTGGGGATAGGATCATCACATCACTATCATCTCTATCAGCCTTCTTCTTCTTTGTCCCTCATGCAGGGGATAGAAGGTAGCAAGCTCGTGCTCCATACTATCAATCGCGTCATTGCGGGAGGGGATACGATCCGTCAACAGGCGAGTGCGCTTTCTCAGCTTCTTTCTTGTGTCTCGGTTGTGCGAACTACAAACTGGTCTTCGCTTGAGCTCTCGATCGCTTTTGCAGATTTAGACTTATTGTTTCATCAATAATATCGGAGACTCAACTTCTCCAGTAGTCTCCAGATCTGCTTCACCGAGTGGTCGACTCCGGCGGTTTCTCAAGCTCGGAGCGCTTGATGATTCTTCTTCATCTCTTAGTTCGTACTGCAGGGATTTCGGTTCGGGAGAGAGTTTCTTCCGAGTCTTGGGCGGCGGGGGCGTCTTTGGTGTTTTCTTCTCGAGTAGCCGCCATCTTGGCTTATCGTTCTCATATTTTTGACGATCAAGAAGGTATGTGAGATTCCTTCTCGCCGCATTATTCTTTGGAGCAGGGACACGGCTGCAAGGGGCAGGTGACTCGGTTGCGGGGCGGGAGAGCAGATTTGTTTTTCTTTCTGCAGAGCAAAGATCTTCTTAGCTTTGCAGGGGCACTTTCTTCTTCTTTGGTGGAGAGGAGATGTTTGTATCTTCAGTGGTCAATCGATTCCCCCCTCACTGTGACGCTCTCTTGGCGAGGCTCTCTTCTCGTGCGCCGAGAGGTTTGATCTCGAACATCCTCTTGTTTACATGGAACGCCTTTCCATGTCTAAGAGGGACTCCTTTGACCTCCATCGCCGGCCGATCACTGCACCATATCCCGGGGATCCTCCAAATGTACCATTCTCCTTGAAGGATTTGTTCCTACATTCTCGCGAGTCCGCTATAGACAAACTCAACCCAGATTTATTTTCCTTTCTTCAATGATCGCAGCCATTACGATCAACTTCGCTGGGAGACGGTTGGTCAAAGTTGCCAAATTTGATGTCTATGCATTTGGCAACTATGTCCAACGATTTGTGGTAGTCCTCCTTCAAGCAGCCTCTTGTTGGTCGTGCGTAGACTATTTTATCAAGATAGTCGGACTTGGCTACTTCCTCCAAGTAAAGCCCAAGTCTACATCGCCTTCATTGATTTCTCGATGCTCCTTCCGTGGTGTGAGCGGTGTTCGCCAAATCCTTGGCAGAGATGATGAACTCCTTCCCGTGAAGAGAGGATTTGATCCCCTCATCGTGAATCTCAGCGTTCACGTAGAACTGTGCGACCTCCTCCACATAGGTCATCGAGAACTCCATCGTTAGAAATGGTTTTAGCCCGGGGACGTTTCGAGCTTTTCAGCGATCTTCTTTATGAGGGAGTCATCGGACCCCTGTTTGACCATGCCCTCGAAATCCACAGTAGACCCTGTGTGGATTTGCTTTCCTAGCTTGACAAAATCATAGGTTGATGCCATTTTTTCAGGATTTCACCGAGGGAAACTTAGAAGTTGATTTGAAGATAGATAGGGTTTTGAGAGAGTTTTGCCTTTGCTTCTGAGAGAAATGAACAGTTTTGGTAATGTGTGAGAGAAACGGACAAAAAAAGGTTTAAGTATGGTTCATGAAAGGACGTGCGGGTGGTTTTTGAAATGTGATCGAAATCAACGGCCTAGATTTTGCACGCCGATTTAGCATTTAATGTCTCGTATTTAATGCGGCAACATTTATATCCAATCATAAGCTTGGTGTGCAACTTTTGCCTGTGCACGTCATAATTATGCTGACGTCATTCTTAAAAACATTCCCGCTTAGTAAAAACGACTGCGTTTTTGTCACTTTGCTCATAAATGACTCAGCTTTTCCTCGGTGATTTAACTCTTTCTTCTCACAGTTCTCTTAGTGACTAAATTCACCGTCACCTAATTCAAGATAAATTTGTCTTTCCGATACTGGTGATTCACTTAGCCGATTTGAGAGTTCGATTCTTTTTCCTTTTTGTGTTTCATTTCTTTTCTTTATTTCTTCCGAGTGTCACCACTCAATTAATCCCAACTCATGCTTGAGTTCTTCAAATCTTGACTCACATAATGGTTTTGTGAATATATCGCCCAACTGTTTATCAATTGAAATATATTCCAAGGTGATATCCTTCTTTTCAACATGATCTCTTATGAAGTGATATCTCGACATCGATATGCTTTGTTCTTTGAGTGCAACACAGATTTTGAGTGATTGCATTGCACTTGTGTTATCACACATGATTGGAATTTCCTTCTCTTCAACTTCATAGTCTCTCATTTCTTTGTCTCATCCATAGGACTTGGGCACAATTGCCCGCAACTATGTATTCTCGCTTTGTAGAGAGGCTATTATTGAATTTTGCTTTTGCTAAACCAGAAATTAACTGTTTCCAAGCATTTGACATGTGCCTCGAGGTGCTTTTCTGTCAACTCGCATCCAAAGATAGTCGAGTCCGAATAGCCAATTAGCTTGAATCCACCTTCCTTTGGATACCATAAGCCGACTTCTTGGCTTCCTTTAAGATATCTCAAGATCCTCTTAGTTTACGGTCATATGGCTCTCTTTTGGAGCAGATTGAAATCTTGCACATACACCTACAAAGAAAGCGATGTCCGCCCGCTTGCCGTGAGATAGAGCAATGATCCAATAAGTGCTCAGATATCTTGTTTGATCTAAAGGCTTGCCATCCGCATCCATGTCCATTTTTGATCGATGTATTCATTGGTATTTTCACGTAAGACTTCTCTTCCATACCAAATTTCTTCATTAAATCTCCGGTGTATTTTATTTGACTTATGAAGGTTCCATCCTTCAAATTGTTTCACTTGGAGTCCAAGGAAGAATGTCACTCTCTCCCATCATGCTCATTTCGAATTTGCTTTGCATGAGATTTGAAAATTTATCACACATGACTCTTTGTTTGTGGATCCAAAAATGATGTCATCCACATATATTTGAACAAGCAAAGATACTCTTCTTGTCTTGAATTCTCGAAAAGTGTTCTATCTACTTTTCCTTTTGTGAATCCATTCTCGATTAGGAATTGTGACAAAGTATCATACCATGCTCGGGTGCCTGTTTCAATCCATATAGAGCTTTCTTGAGTTTATATACCTTATCTCCAAGAGTCTTCTCGCTCAAATCCTCGGAGGTTGTTCAACATACACTTCTTCTTCCAATAAACCATTTAGGAATGCACTTTTTACATCCATCTCGATATACAAGAAAATTCTTGTGAGTCGCATAGGCAAGAAACATCCTTATAGCTTCCAATCTTGCTACAGGGGCAAATGTTTCATCAAAATCTATCCCTTCTTCTTGGCAATATCCTTTGGCTACTAATCTTGCTTTGTTTCTTACCACATAAACTTACTCGTTCATCTTATTTCAACACCCATTTAGTGCCTATAACATTTTGATGGGTGGGTCTTTGTACTAATTCCCATACTTTATTTCTTTCAAATTGATTGATTATTCTTGCATAGCTTGAATCCACTGTGTGTCATCCAATGCTTGTGACACATCTTTAGGCTCTATTTGTGAGATAAAGCATGTGAACATAACTTCTTGTTGAGTTCTGGATCTTGTTTTGACACCTTCTCTTATATCTCCAATGACAAGTTCGGTGGATGGTCTCTCACCATCTTACATCAAAGTTGGAGTAAGTTAGTGGATTCGATCGTCTTGGTTTGTGTTGCTTTGATCAGCTCTCTCGTGATCACGTAGTCGCAAATTTTCCATTGTTTTTGAGATTCATCTATCTCATCTTCATCTCGAGTTTATGATTCGGCTTGACTTCAACATAGGGACTCTTCTCGCATGGTTGGATGATTGACTTATCGGTGACTCTTCAATGTCTTCTCCATTTATATTTGGCTCATCGAATACCACATGAATGGATTCCTCCGCAACCATAGTTCTCTTGTTGAGTACTCTTGTAGGCTTTGCTTTCATTTGAGTATCCCAAGAAGATACCTTCATCGCCTTTAGCATCGAAAGCCTTTAGATTGTCTTTGCCATTGTTATGGATGAAGCATTTACATCAAAATATTCTAAAATATTCAACATTTGGTTTTTCTCCTGTCCAAATCTCATAGGGTGTCTTTGTCACCGTCTGCGTTTTATCATGCATCTATTTTGAGTGTAGCATGTTTGTGTTTATGCTTGACCCAAAATCTTTTTGGTAACCCCGCTTTGACTAACATAGTCCTTCCGCTTGTTTGAGAGTTCTATTCCTTCTTTTCGCAACTCCATTCTCATTGTGGAGTCCTTCTTTGCAGATAATTCATGACCAATGCCATTTTCAAAGACAATATCGAGTTATTATACCATAACAAACTCGGTCCCTCCGTCCCGATCTTATTTTGATAATGGTTTGGCTCTTTTCATTTTGAATCCTCTTCATCATTTTGTGGTAATCTCTGTAGAGTTTCTTTTCTTCTTACACATGAATATTGTCCATGTATATCTTGAGTAGTCATCTACTACCACCAAGGTGTATTTCTTCCCACTTATGCTAGTGGTTCAATGGACCAAATAGATCCATATGTAGCAGATGTAATATTCTTATTAAAGATGAGCAGTCTTTTCTTTGAATGATGATTTGATTTGTTTTCCCTTCGACATGCGTCGCATATACTTTCCTTCTTGTATAATCGAGTCCGGGAAGTCCTTCCACAAGATTACCGCAAGCTTGTTAATCGTTTTGAAATTCGGGTGACAACTTTTTGTGCCACAACCAACTTGATTCAAATTGTGCTCTTTGCTAATAGACAGTCTTTGGGGTTGCGGTTGACCAATCCACGACATACATGTTCTTTTATCCGCATCCTTGCAACACAACTTCATTTGATTTAGTATCCTTGATTTGGCATATACCCATGTTAAATTCAACATTATAACCCTTGTCACGAGTTGGCCGATGCTTAGCAAATTGAAGTTGAGTCCTTCAACATATGCAACATCCGTGATTTCTAATCCATTCTTCTTGATGGATCCAATGCCTCTTATCTCTCCGGAGCTTCATTTCCTCCAAATATGACTTTTGCTCCTTTGACTTCCTTGAATTTTGACAGATTTTTCTTGTTTCATGTCATATGTCTAGAACAACCACTATCCATGTACCAGGTTCCTTGGCACTCCGTTGTTCCTTGAACCCGCAATCAAGGAAATTAAGTTTTAGGTACCCATACTTGTCCTGGGTCCCGAGAGGTTAGTATTGTAAGATGATCCAACCAACCTATAGCCAAATGATTTGACTCTAAGGGGTTGCCATCTATCGTTGTCATAATCATAATTAATTTTGGCAAATTGCTTGGGAATTCTAGGTTCATACAAATTTTGTCTCTTTTGTTTGTATGCCTGTATATGTGTTTTAGCAATTGCCTTCTTTGGGTAGTTGTGATGTCTCCGAGTGTAGTGCCTAGGTGCATATGTGTCTTGATGAAAGCTCTTATACCTTTGGATTGGCCTTTCTTTGAGTTCTCGCCTTTGCCATCCGGGATTATATTCCATAGGTCTATCCGATAGTTTACATCATTCCAATCGCTTGGCTCGGGTATTTTCTAACATTCCCATCATATGTGTTTATTTTATAGAACTTCCGGGGTTTTTGGTAGCTCTGTTTTTCTTTACGAGTATTTCCTATTTGGAGTTTGCTAAGGAACTCGGTGAATTTCTTCTCATTTTGTACTCAAAGACACTCAATCGGTCGTTTTCCTTTTCCTTTTTATAGCCAAGGCCCGTTTGCTTGTGATTGTGCTTTGGAATGGATGTGTGTGCACCTTTTGGAGTTTTGGATTTTTGGGATACTTCATTTCTTGAAGATCCTTTTTCCAAAATCACTTTTGAGCTTGACATAGCATAGAGGAATTAAATCCTAAGTCCTGTCTTGTCTCCACATTCTCTTTGACTCATAATAAGATCATCCAATGACTTAGATGCCTTAGTGAATGAGGCAATCACATTTTTGAGGTCATTTTACCTCTTTTTATATAGCGACTATTTATGCTATTAGCTTTGCATTTTCGTCTTTAAACTTTTATTCTCATCGCCTATTTGAGTTAGAGTACTCGGCTCCTTAGTCATTTGTGAGTTTTGGCTCTTGAGTAGACTGTTTTCCTCATTTAGTAGTGTGTGTGTGAGGATTTAATGTGTTCAAAATCTTTCATCATTTTGCCTAATGAATCATAAAGATCAGTGGGTGATGAAGTGTGTGTGTCACACTCACTATCACTAGACCGAGTTTGATGAGTTAGAGTGTACCTCATCTTCTTGGTCAGGTTGATCTTGTTCCTTGGCCATCAAACAGTTAGGGCTTCTTCTTCGTGAGTCACTTGAGTAGTTAGCTTCACTATTCTCTCAATCAGCCTATGTCTCTTGACTTGGTTGTCTCAAAGTGATCTCTGCGCACCAACATTGCCTTTTTCTTTTCTTGTCTTCTTTCTCTCAAGACCTTTCTTTCATCTTCATTCCCGTATTTGTTGACTACAGGATATGGGCAATCAATGGCATAGTGACCTGGTTGCCTACGGTTCCAAAGATAGATATTCAACCTTTTGATCGACTCTTTCCATTCTTGGATTGTCACCCTTTGATATTGACTTTTTGATGATCTGTTCTCTTGGTTGGCCTATCTTCCTTGACTTGGAGTGAGCCGAGTGTTTTACGGAGGATTCGCCCTTGCCTTTCTTGTAGTTCTTATTGAAGAACTTGTTGAACCTTTTAACCATCGGGCTATTTCCTCCGGGTCAATGACTTCTTTGACCTCAACTCTCTTTCCATCCTTAACAATTAGAAATTTGTTTTGGGTACAACTATCTCTTCTTGGTCTTTTCTTCTCACTCAAATTCGTAGGCTTTGAGGTCCGAGAATAGCTCATGGTTGGATGTCTTCGATAGGTCCATGGAATGTCTTAATGCCATGACCTTCATTTCCCATTTGGGGAGACTTTTTAGGATCTTCATACACATTTCCTTCGTGTATATTCTTTTCCAAGTGCATATAGTTCGTTGGTGATTTCTATGAATCGAGCATCCGGTTGATCCAGGTTCTCTCCCGAGATCATTTTGAAATTCTCAAATTTCAGACAAACCACCGATAATTTATTTTCCTTGATTTGCTCCGAGCCTTCACAAATCAATGTTAGCTTGTCCTGCATTTCTTTTATTGTTTTGCATGATTTGACTTTGTTGAACATAGCTTTGTCCAAGGTTTTGTAAAGAATGTCCTTGGCCACATTGTCCAAGTTGTATCTTTTTTGTCATCATTTGTCCATTCAAACTCTTGGTTTTTCAACCATAGCCGATCTAGAGCAACATCCTCTTCACCTTCAAATGCAGCTCTCTTCTTTTGTGTTCACTTTAAAATTTGCAGTGGCCCATCCTCTATCACTATCCACATCTCATCATGTAATCTTTGAAAGATGAGCTCGCATACGAATTTTCCAATCATCAAATTCTTCAATTGTGAACATAGGGATGCGTGTCAAATTTGCTTCCATGATAATAACTTTTAATGATAAAAGGAGTTTTGAAAACTTAGGTACTAAAATAGACTTTGAAAAATTTGGAGATCTAGTTCAAGAACCGGTGCGGAAGGCTCAATGAACCAACCGCTCCGATACCACTTGTAGGTCCCAACGGGGTGTGAGTGTAAGGTTTAGAAGGGGGTTGAATAAACCTTACCAACTTTTCGATTTAGTCCTTTTTAAAGTTCGAGTTGATACTACATCTTTGTGTCCTTGGGTGGATGACCAATTTAGTTAATCAAGAGAGTTAGTCACTCAACGCACTGATCGAGCTATTGATAAAATAACTCAAATTGTTAAGATCGAATTAGCTCAATCGTAGTTTGTTTTATTGGAAGACTTAACACCCTTAATTTTGGTTTAGCAATGATTTAATACTTGGTTTTAGTACTTAGAGATTATCAAGTGGATAGCAAATTTATCACAGAGTTAAGCAAATAAGATGCGAGAATTAAAGTCTTTGAAATGTAAATGACACGATAAGTTTTTATAGAAGTTCAAGATGGGGTAATTCTTCTACTCCTCTCTTCTCCAACTCTTGGAGGAATCCACTAGGTATTGATCAAGATATACAAAGTGGTAAGAGTCCACATACAAGTCTTGATCACACAACCGACTTGATCCTTTGGGACTCGATGTCTGGAGATGCCTTGATCACTCGGTGGCTTCTCGACGACTTAGCTTCTTCGGGGCAGGCCTGCGCCTTGCTACTAAAGCCCAATTGCTCAAGCTCTTTGGATTTGATCACGAAGCCCTCCAAAACTCGAGACCGGTTCGACCTTGAACCTTTCTACAATCCTTCGTGGAATGTAGACCCCTTGATTCTTCAATAATTTCCTCTTCAGCGATTGAAGTTATCTTTCCTTCACGGTGAGTGTTGGATTGATGTGCTTCGTAATGTGGCTTGAGGATTAATCTTGAATAATTTGAGAATATTTAAGTTACTGATTCGAATGTTTTCTTGAATGTTCGTGGGTTTGTAACCTTCTCTCGAGTCATTCCTCGGCCTTTTATAGTGATCTTTCAAAAATCGCCCGTTGAAGAGATAGCTTATTTTTGAAAGTCACTTGTGGACGTTGGCTTGTCTTGTTGCGATCCTTGAAATTGCCACTTCCTCGTATGAATTGTTCTTGACTTTTCGAGAGTTCGACACGGTGTAGTGCTTCCCATTGGTTTATTTCTCTTGCACGCTTCGGGACCGAGCACTTCGAGAAAGGTAGCATGGATATATTACTTGTTTAAGTAATTCTCTTGATTTTCGGCAACGGCTCTCTTTCGATTATCTCGACTTGACCGCATTTCCTTGCTTTCCCAGGTGACTTGAGTCGACTTCCAATCATGGATGACTCTACTATCACTTCAACTAGAGACTTAATTTGTCTTGAGTTGACTTGATCGATGCTTTACTCATTTGCATCTCATTTGCACCTTGATCGAGTTCCGTCTTCTCTTCTTTGCCAAACTCAAATTGTCTCGCAATGAGTGTTCCTTCTAGTCTTGATTGTCTTCTTGCATGTTTAGTCATAGCCGACTTAACGGCTTGACTGACCGGCCTTATTTATTACAATACGATTTACAACAAGAATGAGGTGCCAACCTCCTATTCTAAGTTTTACATGGCATTCATCAAAATCTAAACAACAAATTTCCCAACAATTGTAACATCATCCAAAATAAGAAATCCTTGTTAGTGTTCTTTTGGCAAGAGCACATTTGGTTGATGAAAGGTTGGTGATTGAAAAGCTTGGTGCTTTTCGTGTTGAAGAGTTTGGTGCTCTTCGAGGTGAAGAAGAGTTTGGTGCTCTTCGAGTTGGAAGATTGTGGTAATCTTCATAGGTTCCATTGTAAGAAGAGTGTGGTACTCTTCAAGGTGAAGTTGTAATAGTTTTGGTAACTATTAATAATTTTTTTCTTTTTCAAAATCCACTTCGGATATACAAGGTTGTAGTAGATTAAACCCTAGGTGGGTTAAACTACTATAAATCAACGCATGTTGTTTATGTTTCCGCACTTTCATTTTTGTTGTCATACTTCATTCGAAAAAGAGGGCTATATTCGGAAAATCGGCATAATATGTTCACCCCCTCTAGATTATCGTAGCACTTGGACTAACAAACTTTACGTTTTTTGATAATTTGCAACCTAAACTATTTACATTTGAGTTTTGCCACCTCACTTCAAAATAAATAATAAAAACTATACTAATATATATGTATTTATCTCTTTTTATTCACAAAACACATATGTTAGTAGTTAATACAAAAATATATTGATAAATAATTTATAAAAATATTAATTAATTATATGAACATTTTAAGTTAATAAATTAAAGATATATAATAATAAAATTTTAAAATAAAAAATGCATTATAAAAATGTTTAAAGTTTTCTTATTAAATATTTTTAAAACTTTCAAATTTAAAATTGGCGTATATTTATTTATTTATTTTGTTTTATTTTTCAAAATTCTATGAAGTTACTTAATTAAAAAATTATTACTATATATTTTAAATTTGGTAAACATAAATTTTACATATAACTATTTATTTTTTCTCCCCTTTTAATTTCTACTTTAGTTTTTCTTTTTAAATTGTATAATAAATTAATCATTAAAATTAATAATTCAACAAGAAAGATAAAATGAATATTTCTTATAATACAAGAATTATAAATTCATTATTATAGATTTTTTGTTTTATGAAACTTAAATTATCGTATAATTATCTTGAAAATCATAATTTATTTAATAAATTGACTTATTAATATGTATTTTTTTATATTAATAAATTAACTTATTAAAAGTTTAGGTTGCAAATTAAAAAATAACGTAAAGTGTAGGTTGCAAAGTACAATAACTTTTATCACTTTAGATGATTTGATGATTTTGCCCTCACGTGTTGCGTGCGTGATGACATCTTTTGAATATTCCTCCATCGGGATGCCCGATGTTGCAATTTAACAATCCCTCAAAGTTTAGGTAATAAATTCAAACGAAAAAAGTTTAGGTACAAAACCCACAAAATGGCCATAGTACAAGTTACAAAAATATTTTTCCTTCTTATAATATAATCTATAATTCTATAGAATATAAGAAAGATTTAAAATTACAATATTAAAAATTTATCATTAACATATATTAAAGTTGAATTTGTTCAAGGACATGTAATGAATATGAACTCATCAAAGGTAATTTTGTTTGTTTGCTAGTTTATTGTTCGCGAACTAAATTATTGATGTTCATGAACACGTAATGAACACAAACTCGAATACGAATGAGTTCATGAACATGCTCATGAATAAATTCAAACACTATAAAATTTTATCAAACGAACACGAGCAAATCTGAAAAGAGCTCGGCTCGTATAATATTAAATGAACATTTGACAAACGATCTAAAAGCTTGGCTCGGATCGGATCATTTACACCCCTACATATAAGTTAAAGCTATCATAACTCTTAAAAAAAAACACTCAATGTCTCAATTGAGACACAAAATAACAAATAAGTAAAATATAAATCAACATAATTATGATCAAAATGAGCTAGACTGTAACATTGGGTGGCTAAACTTTTTGGGGGGCTAAATCAATATAATAAATATTTTGGTACTAAAAATTAATATTTTAAAACAAAATATACATATAAAAATTGAGTTTTCAAATTTTTTTTTGGGGGTGTTAAAGACCCCATGCATGGGAAATGATATGCCGATTATGACTCAACTACCACTTAAACTTATAATGAAACTTAAAAGTGATATTGGGAGTTATAAACAATGGGCTAAACTTATTCTGCCTCCATCATCAATTTGTTAGTGTGCGGGTGCTTAAGTCTTTTAATAGCTGAGTAAACCTAACTAATTTTAGATTTTCATTATATCTCATTAGATGTGACCCCCATGCAATGCAAGACTTTTATATTTGTGAAACTTCCATTTTGTACTATGACATGTGGATTTTCCTAGTAGTTCTATGAATTATATATCTTTTCATTGTTATAATTTTAAAAAAATAGCATCAAACAATAGGCGAGAAATACAGTTAAACATTTTTCATTGATGAAGTCAAAAAACAAAAAATATCATACCTCATAATCATGAAAAATACATTCAAAACTATGTATTGTCTTCTTACATAATTATATATAATGCTATGTATGAGTGCATGTTATTGTATATATAATATTTGGATGCATATTTTGAAATATTTTTTTTTCAATTAAAATAAATATTTTTTAACTGAATTTAATCAACTTAAATATATTTCTATGTACAAACTGATGTTTAATTTTTGAAGATTATTACAAGACAAAATTTTCAAGTAAGCATATCTTATTTTATATTTTTTATGTTTTTTTATTTGTTATATGCAACATGAGTGTCAAATCAAGATTGTAAATATATGATTAATTTGTTGTATTATACGTGAAAAGAGTGGATAAAAAAAATAATTAATGCAATATTCATACAAAATTGGAAAGCTAATGTTTATATAATCAAAAAGTGTTCGAAAATATGTGTCACACGCCCAAACGGGACGCGACGACGATCCACAACTTAAATACGAGTACACCAAACATTCTAGACGAATATCATCAAAACCCAATGGAACAGAGTCTAAATAGCAAAAGCGGAAATAAAATAACATAGGTACAAATTACGTCCACAATATCCATAATCCAAATTACATCCCCGATATGATCTAAAGATAACAACTTAAAAGTCAAAGGGTCCTACGCCCTTCGATTTACAAAACCGAATGAAAAGAAATACAAGAGTCCAACAACAAACACAAGAAGTAGTAAGTCCAAAGAACAAATAATAGTAACAAGTCCAAATGACATCAACAACAAAAGATAGTAAATCCAACAAGCGGAGTACAAGGGCTCAATCCGTGGTCGGTTCAACATCTTCAACGAAGTCCTCATCTAAAGGTTAGAAAAGCGGTGGGGATGAGTAAATCTCGAGTGGATGGGGTGATCGTGTGCAAGTGTGGCGATATATATAGTTAATGCAAGAAAACAGCTTATATGAAAACGAGTGAGTATGATGCATGAATTCACACACGATCCATTAAGCGCCGTGATAAATATATTTAAGTAATATATTTATACGATTTGAGAAAAGCAGATTCATGGTCACACGTATACTATGTGATTCAGCAAGACGGTAGATTGCGTGCGAAAATGTAACGCCAATCCCATGCAAGACAAATAATGGTTGCGTGCAGTTTGATTTGCGCCAACCAATGCAAAGCAAGTAGTAGCGGTTGCGTACATATTTGTAGCGCCAACCAACCAAATGGGTGGCCGATAATGATTCCTTCGCTCTTCCTTGTAACTCCTGCAAGATGGTCAAGACGATTCCTTGTAACTCCGTAGGCAAAGACAAAATCCACAGTGGAGCTTGCAAGGCTCGGATTTGTCATAATCATGATTATACCTCAAGTACTACGACCCGCTTCCCTTGGACACTCCGTCCTCGGTTGCGGGATTAGGGACGATGGGGCTGGAAAGAGTGGAATAGCAGCCGAGAGCTGCCCGGTTCCATCCCCGACGTATCTATTCCGATCGTGAGCTCGAGACACCAAGTTGACTCAGCAGAAAGTAAATACAAGTACATGCGATTAACAGGCACAATCGAGTATGATTGATTCAGAAAGCGATTCAGAATTTTTTGAAAATTCACGAGTAGCAATATGGCGTTGGTGGAGTTATTTGGATGAAGACGATTATCGGAAGGATAAGCAATCTTCGATATCTTGAAAGATTAGGTGGAACATATGTCCCGTTATAGATTCAAAACCGCAAGACGAGGAAGTCTCCCCGATCGGTATTAATCGGTCGAATCGGTCCGATAGGTCAAGGGGTTTTTGAGAAAATAAAATAATTTAATTAAATCTCCAAGTCAGAGGGTCCAGGGCTATTTTAGTAAAAGGGAAAATAATTTGAGTTAGGTCCTTTATAAAAAAAAATTACAATTTAGCCCGTTTTGTAAAAACCAAAACTTTTGGGGTTAAAAAATGAATAAGTAAATATCCCGACCTTGAAAAATTATGAGGTCAGTTCCTAAATTCTCCAAATTGTTCAGAGATTCAGGTTTTTAAAGTTTTGAGGTCGATGTTTGATAAAATTCTCACATTGGCCCCAAATTTGTAAAAATTGCCAATTTGGACCTTAAGTTTAAAATAATCGGAATCGACAAACCGGAAGGGATTTTAATGTGATTCCAGTTGGAAAATGTCACTAAGGTTAGTTGGATATTGGGACAAAAGCAGTTTTTAAAAGAAATAAGTGTAGGTCCTTTAACCTTTGAAAATCTCATTTTTGTCCCATTTTAAAATAATTGCCTTTAAGGCTTTTAGGGGTCCAATTGTTATGAAATTTGAACCTTGGGTCCAAAATATAATTAAGTTATAGTTAAGTTATTATTTCCAGGTGCATGGGCTGCATAAGTCCTGGAAATTTCATTTGGGTCCTCAAGTTTAGTCTTTTACACTTTAGTCCCTCAATTTTAGAAAAATTACTTTCCAAGCCCTAAACACTTGGATTTTTGGAATACATTTAAAATATGTCATTTCCAGTACCTTAAGAGTGAAAATTTCAAATTTTAAAATTAAGGTCTGGTACAGTTTCAAAATTTGCAAAGTAGCCCTCAAACTTCTAAAATTTTACAATCTAGTCCTTGGGCTTTTTAAAGGTTGATTTTATTTATCTTAAAGCTCTTAAAACTTTATTAAAATGTCCAAAATTCATTTTTGAACCTGAGTGCAGTCCCAAAATTCGAAATTTGCAGAGGGGTCCTTTAACTTTTCATTTTCTTGCAATTTAGTCCACCAATTTTCCATTTTTGCATTTTTAAGTCCAAAATTGAAATTTAATCAATTATGCTCGACTTGTCCAAGTTATAAGTCATCCAAAACATGGATTTCAAAGATCATACACATGCATGTCCAATTCATACAAGAATTCATCAAATAGAACATTAAATTGTACATGCATGCACCTAAAATTCAATAAATAGCAATTTTGAGCAACTCTTGAGAATTTTCATGATTTGATACATAAAATTGTCATGAAATACATAGATTATATATCTCAAGGGCTCATGATCAAAATTCTACATGCATTTTAATAAAAACACCTAAAAGTTGGAAAGTATTTTTCCACCCACCTTAAATTGGAAAGTTGTGAAATAAAAGGGAAAATTTCACAACTTTTGATGAGGTCACTTAGGTAATCCCCTAAGTCAAGAAATATCAAAAATTTGGAGTTAGAAAAATGAGAGAAAAATTAAAGAGAAAAAGAAGGAGATAAGAAAATTGGAAAAACTACACTTTACTTGTGTAGTAGGTGATTTGAAACTAGTTGAAGCTTCAAATTTGAAAATTTTGGTTCAACTCCAAAATCACCTAAGGTCAGCCCCTATTTCTCAAAAATAAAAAAGGGGTGTTAAAATTTGAAAAAAATAGGAAGAAGAAGAAAGAAGGGCTCTAGTGTCCAATTCTTACCTTGTAGTCCAAATTTCTCTACTAGTTATTCTTCAAGTCTTCAAATTTCACCACCATGCATGCATGTCTACAAGTGGTCTTCTAAGTACCTCAAAATCCAAAATATAAACTTAAATTAAAAGGAGAAGGTGATGAGTAGTAAGAATTTAAGTTGAATTGAGGAGTGAAATTTCTTACCTTGAGATAGGGGGTGTTCGAATTTTTGGTGTTTAAGTGGTAAGATTGTTTGTTTTGGTTTAGATGTTTGAAGAAGAAAGTATATTTGATGTTAGGAAGAAGATGTTCTTGAAGTTATGAAGATGGGTTTGAAGATGTGAAGGACTTGTGTTTGAATATTTGAAGATGTGAAGAAGGGGTACTTGAAGATATGAAGAACTTATGTTTGAAGATTTGAAGATGTGAAGAGTTGGTGTTTGAAGGTTTGAAGATGTGAATGATTTTGTGTTTGAAGATTTGAAGATGTGAATGAATTTTAGAGAGAGGTTAGAGAGAAGGAGGAGAATTAGCTTGAGAATTAGAATGTGTTTAATGAAATAAACAAAATTTGTTCATTTTTTTCTAAATGTGGCCGTCCACATTGGGGGAGAGAGAGGATTTTTTTGATTAATTTTGTGTCTTGCAAATTGTCTCTTGCATGGAGACAATTAGACTAGTCAAAGTACGGGCAAGGTATGGAAAGAGAAGGAATGTTGGGAAGACTCCAACATGTTGGGAAAAATAGTAATAAAGAATTGATGTATGAGATGATGTGTATAATGTTTGAATTAATGGTATAATTATACACAAGATGACTAATATAAGGTGTAAGTGTACAAGAGTTGGATGATATTTCTACTCCAAAAATCATCACCATGGCCGTCCACTATAGGGGTATTATGGTAATTCCATATATTTTTTTGTCCCAAATTTGATGATAATAGATGAATAATATCAATCTCCAAAATAATTAGTGATTTCCTTGATCACTTATAAGTCTCATGATCACTTAATCTAAATCAAAATCTTAATTCTATAGTCTCTAAAATAAATAGTCTCTAAAAATTCTAAGGTGACTAATAAATACAAAAATAGTAATAATGATCAATCAAGTGATCATAAATGTGAAATAGAATTAATAAAGATCATGATCACAAGTAATAAATAAAATGAAATAAAATACAAAACATATATTAATGATAATTACCCATCAAAGTGACGCGGTGAAATAGTTGATCAAATACATAGACGACAATAAGAATCAATTATATGCTCGGAAAAATCGGGGCTTCACATCCTCCCTCCTTAAAAGAATTTGGTCCCCAAATTCTCTTGAGCTGATTCCGGATATTGATTCCTCATGTCTTCTTCCATCTCCCACGTTGCGTCTTCGTCTCGGTTGTGGTTTTGCCACACCACTTTAACCATCGGAATTTCTCTCTTACGCAACGTCGATTCTGGCCGATCAATGATCCGGATCGGCCTCTCGGTGTAGGATAGATTTTCCATTAGAGGAGGAGTATCACGAGTGATGATGTGTTCGGGATCCGGTTGATACTTCTTCAATCTCGATACATGGAATACATCATGCATTCCCGCATATGGTGTCTTTGGTAACTCGAGTCGGTAGGCTAACTTCCCGATCCTTTGTAAAATCTTGTAAGGTCCAACATATCTCGGACTCAACTTGCCTCCTTTTTTTCGGGTTGATTAATCCTTTCCGTGGTGAGAGTCTCGAGAAATACTTCATCTCCGACTTCAAATTCCAAATCCTTTCTTCTCTTGTCCGCGAATCGTTTTGGCGGCTCGAGTGTGCGAATCCACTCCTTGATCGCCTTGACCTTCTCCATGGCCTCTCGAACTAAGTCGACCCTTGGAATCGAGGGCAACTTTCGTTTCTCTTTCGGAGTCCATTGGTCATCAATCTCCTAGTGTAGTGGGGATCTACATTTTCGCCCATATAATGCCTCGTAGGGTGCCATCCTAATCGTGGCTTGATAAGCAAGTTATTGTAGGCGAACTCGGCTAATGGTAAGTGCGAATCCCAACTTCCTTGAAAATCCAATGTGCGGGTTCGCAACATATCTTCAAGGGTTTGAATTGTTCGCTCGGATATCCATCGGTTTGTGGATGTCTTCTTTGTCTTTAAACTTAACGAGGTACCCAATTCCTCGTGCAAGCACTTCCAAAACTGGAGACAAACTTGGTCTCTGCGGATACTATGTCGATGGTACTCCATGCAATCGAATGATTTCTCGGATATAAATCTATGCAAGTTTTCGCAAGCTATCAATTTTCTTGATGGGTAAGAAGTGTGCGATTTCGTGAGTCGATCTACAACTACCCAAATAGCATCATGGCCTCCTCTCGGTCCTTGGTAGATCCGTCATGAAGTCCATCGTTATGTGTTCCCATTTCCACTCGGGAATTCTCAATGGTTGTAGTAAACCGGATGGTCGTTGGTGTTCTCGCTTTTACTCGTTGACAAGTAAAACATCTCGCAACGAATTCCGCTACCTGGTTCTTCATGTTTACCCACCAATAACTCCGTTTCGAATCCTTATACATCTTGTTTCCTAAAGGATGTATAGTGTATTTCCAACAGTGTGCCTCTGCTAGATTTTATTCCTAATCTTCTCGTCATTCGGTACACAAACTCGATTCCGAATCGATAACCCCATCTTCGTGTACCGAGAATTCCGATCTCTCTCCTTTAAGTATCTTCTCCTTGATTTTTGAAGATGTGCATCTTTCCCCTTGTGCTTCTTTGATCTCATTCAGCAGATCGGGTTTAACCGAAATGTTAGCACATGAAATCGTGTATTGGTTCTCGTCGATTCCAATTGCTCAACTCTTCTATTGATTCCACTCTCGAATCATAAGCCTGGCTAAGCTCGCCGCTTAAAGCGCCCGCTACGACGTTAGCTTTCAGGGATGGTATTGAATATCAAAGTGATAGTCCTCAATCAACTCCATCCATCTCCGTAGCCTCCAGATTGAGGTCTTTGCGGGAGAATAGATACTTCAAGCTCTTATGATCCGTGAAAATCGTGAATGTTGCTCGTAGAGATAGTGTCTCCATTTCTTTAACGCGAACACTATCGTCAATTCCAAGTCATGCGTTGGATAATTGGCTTCATACGGCTTGAGCTTTCGTGATGCATAAGCGATAACTTTTCCTTCCCGCATGAGCACCTTTGCTCCTAGTCCTTCCTTTGATGCATCATCAGACGACGCGAAGTTTTCGGTCCCCTTTGGAAGGGCTAAGACTCGAGTCGTAGTAAGTCGTTTCTTGACTCTTGGAAACTCGCCTCGCATTTGTCATTCCACTCAAACTTAACTTGCTTCAGGTTAGTCGAGTGAGTGGTCCGGCTATCTTGGAGAAATCCTGGATAAATCTTCGATAATATCCGGCTAGTCCTGAAACTCCGATTTCGTTCGCTAGACTGGGTTGTTTCCATTCAACCACCTGCCTGCACCTTCAAGGATCTACCGCAATCCCGGTCTTTGGATACTATGTGTCCCAAGAACGCGACTTCTAAGCCAAAATTCGCACTTGCTGAATTTGGCATACAGCCTTATGCTCGTAGTGTATCCAAAACGATTTTGGATGACATTCATGCTCTTCTCTAGACTTAGAGTATACGAGTATGTCATAAATGAATATCACTACAAATTGATCTAAATAAGGTTAAAAGACTCGATGCATCAGTCCATAAATGCCGCGGTGCATTCGATCGGACCAAAAGGCATCACTACAAACTTGTAGTGTCCATATCGGGTTTGAAACGCATTTTGGAAATGTCTCCTTCGCGGATCTTCGATTGGTAATATCCTTGTTGTAAATCAAACTTCGAGTACACCGTCGCTCCTTGAAGTTGATCAAATAGTTCGTCTATCCTCGGGAGGGGATATTTGTTCTTCATGGTCACGCTATTAAGACCACGATAATCTATACACGAGTCTTAATGTGCCATCTTTCTTCTTGACAAAAAAGACAGTGCTCCCATGGAGACGCACTCGGTCGGACAAATCCCACATCCATCGTAATTGCGTTTTCAACTCTTGTAGTTCAAGAGGAGCCATTCTATACGGTGTCCTAGCAATCGGGGTAGTCCCAAGTAACACCTCGATGGTGAACTCGACTTCCCTATCCTGGGGGGTGGTGGTGAGTTCTTGTGGAAATACATCCGTGTATTTCCGATACTATAGGTACTTGGTTAATTTGTGTCTCAACCATGGGTTTGTTAATTACAAACGCCAAGTACCCTCGAGCCCCTCTAGTGATCGCCTTCCTCGCTTTCATTCTTTGAAATGATTGGGGCAATCTTAACTCGTGCCCCTTCCCGAAATTTCCACTTCGGTTTTCTGGGTTCACATAGATTAATGGACTTGTTATGGCGTAGTCCATTTGTGCATGGTGTGCAGATAACAGTTCATTCCCAATATCACGTCATATTCGGATATAGGTAATAAGATTAAATCGGAAGGAAAGTTTTTCTCATCAATCTTAACTTCGCATGCATTATAGATAATATCTGTTACCCGACTTGCACCCATAGGAGTTGACACTTCTAGACATATAGGCATATGTTCCATGCATGCATGCATGCGGTTTGTGTACAAAATGCGGTGCAACAAATGAATGCATTGATCCAGGGTCGAACAATATTTTAGCGTAGTGGTTAGATACTAGAAGCGCACCTTCTACCACGTCTGTTGCCTCTAGAGCCTCCCGTCCGGCTAGTGCAAATGCTCGGCGGGCATCCTTGCCCGATTACCCTTGCCATTTAAAAACCTGCGGCTGCGTCTGTTTGGTTCGGTCATTGTACTTGGCAATCTTGCGGCTGGTGCTGATTACTACGACAACGCAAACACCTTTCTTGTTTACGCCAGTGATCATTGGCGATATGTCCCGGTTTCGGCAATGTGCACACACTTGACCCGCTTTCCTTGTCAGATGGTCCTTTTCCATTATCTGTCTTATTACCTGGTCCCTTCAAACTTAGCAGTGTTTAGATGGTCATTTGTCCCTGTTGTTCTCTTGAGACTGTTTGATGGCCTACTCTGTTGAATCATGGCCCAATACGGTTGAGCCCCGATTCGATGCGAGAGTCGCCTTTACCGCATGGCCGAGTAGGTTGTCATTCAACGATCAACAATTGTTTATGAAGTTCGTTTCAATCCTCGAGTGAACTTGTAAAGCTTATCCTCTTGATCGATTGTCCCCAGCATACTTGGACAATCGATGAAAGTCGGACTCATAGTGAGCTACGAGACATGTTCCCTGCCTCAACTGTGGAATTCATCTCGGTGCGCCTCTTTCACAACCTTTGGAATGTCTTGTTCATTGAACTCGGCCAAGAAATTTCCCCATGTTTGCTACCTGGTCATGTTCCCACCTTCTTTCAACGCCCTCCACTAGTCTCTAGCTTGGCCGATTCGGATGAAATACGGCGAGTGTGACTTTTCTCGCTCATCTCGAGTATTGGAGAGCATTGAAGATATTCTCCAATTTCTCTATCCATTCTCTCGCCTTTAAATCATCGGCTCTCCTAAGAAAGCCGGTGGGTTGAACCATAGAAATCGCTCCAACGTCGATCGCCTCTTTCGGGTTCGGGCACGGTGTTGAGGCTCGCTTGTTGCCTCATGAAAACCAAGATTTGTTGTAGGGCTCGCGATCAAGTTGTCTCTGCAGCGGTGGAGGAGGCGGTGGTAATTCCGGAAAGGTACCCGGTCCCCGGGTACGTCGTCATCCCCTCGAGGAACGCGGCGAGGTCTCCCACGCCCTCGATGTTCGGCCATTCTATATCTTGAAGTGTTAGTTGCGATCCATGAGTAAATGATACAATAATTATTTGCGTAAAGCAAGTTATATCGTAGGAAAGTAGCAACAAACACAAGACATTTGAATAAATAGCAAAAGGCATATCCATTAATGTAAAACTTGAATACACCCATAGTACAACAATAGTAACTTTGAGTCAAAGATACATCGTAACCAAAATACAATCGAATCTAATACAATGAAAGTAAGGTACAATCATGGAATAAGCGTCTACAACAACGAAAGTACAAACCGACAATCAAGCTAACTAATCGGTGAGATCGCCATCATCGTCACTCGCAGACTACGTCCATAATCGGGGCCTGGTCGGGCCGAGGTGGCGCCGACCTCAAGCCAATCAACAAAATCCAACCTTTGCTTGAATCTGTGCATCATCAAGTAGAGCAGCCTCAAGTGACTCGGGCTCTCCAACCTCGACCGGATCCTCCTCGGGGTCCTCCTTAGGGTCCTCTCTCGGCCGAGTACGGGCTCCACCTCGGGTGGTGGCAATGGCGTGCATTAGCCGCCAGAGCTTGAGCCTCCAACGCGACGTCTCTCGAGCTAGGGCCTGTGTAAGGTCCTCTATCATCGTCATCCGCTTGACGAGGGTCTCTCCAAGCGCTCAATGGTGTCGCGGGATAGGCGGGCGTCAATCTCCCATTTCTAGTGGCCGTCACTTGCCCTCTTCATTTTCTCTCGCATGTTATCTAGCGCTCCCGGATATTCTCAGATCCGATCCTCCCGCTCGTATGGTGTTGTCGCGGTCCTTGATGATAGTGGTCAACTCGCTCTTTTCATCTTGGCTCCTGTAGGTCCCAACTTTTCGATTTAGTCCTTTTAAAATGTTGAGTTAATACTTCACGGTGAGTCCTTGATGGACAACTAAGTTAGTTAATCAAAGACAATTAGTCACTCAACAAACTCGATCGAATTTTGTTGATAGAATAACTCATTGTTTTGACTAAAGACTTAACTCGATCGTGATATGCTTTCAATGGAAGACTTAACACCCTTGAATTTTGTTTAAGTATGTTTTAATACTTGGTTTTAGCACTTTGTTGATTATCAATTGGATAGCAAATTTATCGCCAGATATTAAAGTAATGTGCGAGAAATTAAAGTCTTTGAAATGTAAATGACACAATAGATTTTTATAGAGGTTCGAAGATGGGGTAATTATTCTACTCCTCTCTTCTCCAACTCTGGAGGAATCACTAAGTATTGATCAATATACAAAGTGGTTAACGTCCAGATGCAAGTCTTGATCACGGTGACTTGATCCTTTGGGACTCGATCCGAGATGCCTTGGTCACACAGTTGGGCGATCGCACGACTCAACTTCTTCGCCAGGCGTTTGCGCTTGCTACTACAGCCTACTTGCTCAAGCTTCTTGGATTTGATCTCGAAGCCCTCCAAAAACTTGAGATCGGTTCGACCTTGAACCTTCCTACAATCCTCCGTGGAATGTAGACCCCTTGATTCTTCAAATGTTTCCTCTTCAACCGATTGAAGTCGTCTTTCCTTCACATGTGAGTGTTGGATTGATTTCTTCGTAATGTAGGCTTGAGGATTAGGCTTGAATGACTTGAGAATATTTTAGGTTAATGATAGCTTGAATGTTCGTTGTTCGGTAGTCAAGGTTAACCCTTATTCTCTCAAATAGATTCCTCGGCCTTTTATAGTGTTCTTTTGAAAAATTTGCCCGTTGAAGAGATAGGCTAATTTTCAAAAGACACTTGTGGTCGTTGGCTTGTCTTGTTGCGATCATTGAATTGACATTTCCTCGTATGAATGATTCTTGACTTTTTTAGAGTTCGACATAGGTGTAGTGCTTCTCATTGGTTTATTCCTTTTGCACGCCGGGGATCGAGCACTTATAAGAAAGGCAAGATGGAGGTATTACTTGTTTAAGTAATTCTCTTGGCTTACGCGCAACGGATCTCTTCGATTATCTTGACTTGATTGCGTTTCCTTGACTTCCCCAGGTGACTTCAAGTCGCTTCCAATCATGGATGACTCTTCCGTCACTTCAACTTGAGACTTGGCTATCTTGAGTTGACTTGACCGATACTTCACTTATTTGCATCTCACCGCACCTTGATCGAGTTCTGTCTTCTCTTCTTTGCCACACTCAGTGCCTCACGGCCGGAGTCTTCCTTCTAGTCTCGGTTTGTCTTCTTGCATGTTAGGCATAGTGACTTAACTCGGCTCGACCGACCAGCCCTATCTATTACAATGCAATTTACAACAAAAATGGGGTGCCAACTTTCTATTCTAAGTTTTACATGGCATTCATCAAAATCTAAAAATAATTTCCTAACAATTTCCCCCTTTTTGATGAGGCCAAAACTTAAAACATTCATACAATAAATTAATTGCAAAGATATGCGGACAATGTAGAATCACGAGAATGTATGCGTAGAATCAATATTTTATTGATCATAACATTCTTGTTCTTTACACAACTGTTTTACAAAAGTGTATCGAGCTTAAACAGAACTTAAGGTAACCATGCTATTTTATATCTACGCAAGTATAGAAATTATGCAATTTTATTCGATGTATAGAAGACTTACATAAAAATGTATTGTTGGGAAATTTATTGTTTAGATTTTGATGAATGCCATGTAAAACTTAGAATAGGAAATTGGCACCCCATTCTTTGTTGTAAAATCGCATTGTAATAGGTAGGCTGGTCAAGCCGAGTTAAGTCACTATGACTAAACATGCAAGAAGACAATCAAGGCTAGAAGGAAGACTCATTTGTAAGACAACCGAGTATGGCAAAGAAGAGAAGACATGGACTCGATCAAGGAGCAAATGAGAGATGCGGTGAATGAAGTATCGTCAAGTCAACCAAATACAACCAAGTCTCAAGTCAAAGTGACAGGAGAGTCATCCATGATTGGAAGTCGACTCTAAGTCACCTAGGGAAAACAAGGAAATGCGGTCAAGTCGAGATAATCGAAAAAGATCCGTTGCACGTAAATCAAGAGAATTACTTAAACAAGTAATATCTCCATGCTACCTTTCTCAAAGTGCTCGGTCCCTTAAGCGTGCAAAAGGAATAAACCAATGGGAAGCACTACACCGTGTCGAACTCGAAAAGTCAAGAACACCTTATACGAGGAAGTGGCAAATTCAAGGATCGCAACAAGACAAGCCAACGACCACAAGTGACTTTCAAAAAATAAGCCTATCTCTTCAACGGGCAAATTTTTGAAAGATCACTATAAAAGGCCGAGGAATGACTCGAGAGAAGGTTTACGAACCACAAACATTCAAGAAACTATTAGAATTGTAATCAAGATATTCTCAAATCATTCAAGATTAATCCTCGGGCCTACACTACGAAGATCATCAATCCAACACTCACTGTGAAGGAAAGATAACTTCTATTAGTTGAAGAGGAAATTATTGAAGAATCAAGGGGTCTACATTCTACGAAGGATTGTAGGAAGGTTCAAGGTCGAACCGGTCTCAAGTTTTTGCGAGTGGCTTCGTGATCAAATCTAAAGAGCTTGAGCAAGTGAGTCAGTAACAAGGTTTGTGAAGAAGAAGCCGAGTCGCACGAGAAGCCAATTTGAGTGATCAAGGCATCTCAGATCGAGTCCCAAAGGATCAAGTCACCGTGTGTGATCAAGACTTGTATCCGGATCTGTTACCACTTTGTATCCGATCAATACCTAGTGGATTCCTCCAGGAGTTGGAGAAGAGAGGAGTAGAAGAATTACCCCATCTTCGAACCTCTATAAAAACTTATCGTGTCATTTACATTTCAAAGACTTAAATTCCGCATTATATTTGCTTAATTCACGACATATTTGCCATCCATTAGATAATTTCTAAGTACTAAATCAAGCTTTAAATCTATACTAAACCAAACTTAAGGGTGTTAAGTCTTCCATTGAAAACAAACTACTGATTGAGTTAATTTAGTCTTAACAAATTTGAGTTATTCCATCAACAACTCGATTGAGTCGTTGAGAGACTAACTCTTGATTAACTAAATTGGTCTGTCCACCAAGGACTCGGTGAGTAACATCAACTCGAACTTTAAAAAGGACTAAATCGAAAAAGTTTGTAAGGTTTATTCAACCCCCTTCTAAACCTTACACCCACCCCTTGGGACCTACAAGTGGTATCGGAGCGGTTGGTTCATTGAGCCTTCCGCACCGGTTTCGAACTAGATCTCCAAATTTTTCAAAGTCTCGCTTTAGTACTTAATTTTTCAAAACTCTTTTTGTCATTAAAATTTATTATCATGGAAGCAAATTTGACACGCATCCCTATGTTCACAATTGAAGAATTTGATGATCGGAAAATTCGTATGCGAGGCTCATCTATCAAAGCATTACATGATGAGATGTGGATAGTGATAGAGGATGGGCCACGCAAATCTTAAAGGTGAACACAAATGTAAGAAGAGCTACAATTTGAAGGTGAAGAGGATATAGCTCCCGGACGGCTATGATTGAAAAACCAAGAGATGAATGGACAAATGATGACAGAAAAAGATATAACTTGGACAATGTGGCCAAGGACATTCTTTACAAAACCCTGGACAAAGCCATGTTCAACAAAGTCAAATCATGCAAAACGGCTAAAGAAATGGGACAAGCTAACATTGATTTGTGAAGGCTCGGAGCAAATCAAAGAAAACAAATTATCGTCATTTTGTATAAATTTGAGAACTTCAAAATGATTTCAGGAGAGAACCTAGATCAACCTGGATGCTCGATTCACGAAATCACCAACGAGTCACAAGACTTGGAAAAGAATATACACGAGAAGAAATGTGTATGAAGATCCTAAAAAGTCTTTCAATTTGAATGGGAAATGAAGGTCATGCACTAAGACATTCCATGGACCTATCAAAGACATCCAACCATGAACTATTCTCGGACCTCAAAGCCTATGAGTTTGAGTTTGGAGAAGAAAAGATCGAGGAAGAGACAATTTGTGCACCCAAAACAATTGCTCTAATTGTTAAAGATGGGAAAGAGCCGAGGTCAAAGAAGTGATTGACCCGGAGAAATAGCCCTACTAGTAAAAGGTTCAACAAGTTCTTCAATAAGAACTACAAGAAAGGCATGGGCGAATCCTCCGAAGACACTCGGCTCCTTCCAAGTCAAGGGAAGATAGGCCAAATAAGAGAACAGAGATCATCAAAAAGTGAATATCAAAGGGTGACAATCCAAGAATGGAACGAGGCGATCAAAAGGTTGAATATCTATCTTTGGGCGTAGGCAACCAGGTCACTACGCCATTGATTGCCCATATCCTCGTAGTCAACAAATACAGGAATGAAGAAGAAAGAAAGGTCTTGAGAGAAAGAAGACAAGAAAAGAAAAAGGCAATGTTGGCTGCAGAGATCACTTTGAGACAAAGCAAGTCAAGAGAGAAACAGTGATTGAGAGAAAGTGAAGCCGACTACTCAAGTGACTCGAAGAAGAAGCCCTAATCTGTTTGATGGCCAAGGAACAAGATCAACCCGACCAAGAAGATGAGGTACACTCCAACTCATCAAACTCGATTCTAGTGATAGTGATTTCGTGACACACACACTTCATCACCCACTCGATCTTTATGATTCATTAGGCAAAATGATGAAAGATTTTGAACACATTAAATCCTCACACACACTACTAAATGAGGAAAACAAAGTCTACTCAAGAGCAAAAACTTACAGTGACTAAGGAGTTGAGTACTCTAAGTCAAATAGCTGATGAGAATGGAAGTTTAAAGACTGAAAATGCAAAGTTATTAGCAGAAATAGCTGCTATAGAAAAGAGGGAAAATGACCTCAAAAATGTGATTGCCTCATTTACTAAGGCATCTAAATCATTGGATGATCTTATTATGAGTCAAAGAGAATGTGGAGACAAGACAGGCTTAGGATTTAATTCCACTATGCTATGTCAGGCTCCAAGAGTGAATTTGGAAAAGGGATCTTCAAGCAATGAAGTATCTCAAAAATCCAAAACTCCAAATGATGCACACACACTTAATCAAAAGCACAATCACAAGCAAACTGGCCTTGGTTATAAAGGAAAAGGAAAACAACCAGTTGAGTGCGCTGAAAGGACAGCTGAGAAGAAATTCAGTCGAGTTCCTCAGCAAACTCCAAACAGAAAGTACTCTGTAAAGAAGAAACAGAGCTACCAAAAACCCCAGAAAATCTATAAGAGAAAAACATATGATGGGAATGGTAGAAAATATCCAAGTCAAGCTGATTGGAATGATGTGAACTATCAGCAAAAACCTATGGAATATAAGCCCAAATGGCAAAGGCCCGGACCTCAGAGGCCATTCCAAAGGTATAAGAGCTTTCATCAAAGACACATATGCACCTAGGCACTACACTCGTAAATATCACAACTACCCAAAGAAGGCAATTGCTAGAACACATATACAGCATACTGACAAAAGGGACAATGTATGAACCTAGAATTCCCAAGCAATTTGTCAAGATTAATTATGATTATGGCAGCGATAGATGGCAACCCCTTAGAGTCAAATCATTTGGCTATAAGTTGATTGGATCATCTTACAATTCTAACCCCTCAGGACCCAGGCAAGTATGGGTACCTAAAACTTAAATTCCTTGATTGCGGTTCAAGGAAGTGAGTGCCAAGGAACCTGGTACATGGATAGTGGCATTTCCGCACACATGACAGGAAACAAGAAAAATCTGTCAAAATTCAAGGAAGTCAAAGGAGCAAAAGTCATATTTGGAGGAAATGAAGCTCCAGGAGAAATAAAAGGCATTGGATCCATCAAGAAAAATGGATTAGAAATCACAGACGTTGCATATGTTGAAGGACTCAACTTCAATTTGCTAAGCATCGCCAACTCGTGACAAGGGTTACAATGTTGGATTTAACATGGGTATATGCCAAATCAAGAATGCTGAATCGAATGAAATTGTGTTGCAAGGATGCAGACAGAAGAACATGTATGTCGTGGATTGGTCAACTGCAACACCCAACACCTGTCTATTAGCAAAAAGCACAGCTGAATCAAGTTGGCTGTGGCACAAAAAGCTGAGTCACCTGAATTTCAAAACGATTAACAAGCTTGCCAGAAGTAGTCTTGTGGAAGGACTTCCGGACTCGAGATACAAAAAGGAGAGTATATGTGACGCATGTCAGAAGGGAAAACAAATCAAATCATCATTCAAAGAAAAGACATGCCCATCTTCAACAAGAATATTGCATCTGCTACATATGGATCTATTTGGCCCAGTGGAACCTACTAGCATAAGTGGGAAGAAATATACCTTGGTGGTAGTAGATGACTACTCAAGATATACATGGACAATATTCATGTGTAAGAAGAAAGAAACTCTACAGAAACGCCACAGGTGATGAAGAGCATTCAAAATGAGAAGAACCAAACCATCATCAAAATAAGATCAGACAGAGGAACCGAGTTTGTCAATGGAATAATAACTCGTATTGTATTGAAAATGGTATTGGTCATGAACTATCTGCAGCAAGGACTCCACAATGAGAATGGAGTTGCGAGAAAGAAGGAATAGAACTCTCAAAAAGAAGCAGCAAGGACCATGTTAGTGAAGCAGGGTTACCAAAAAGATTTTGGGTCAAGCAATCAACACAACTTGCTACACTCAAAACAGATGTATGATAAAATGATAACCTGACAAAGACTCCCTATGAGATTTGGATCTGGAAGAAAACCAAATGTTGCATATTTGAGAATATTTGGATGTAAATGCTTCATCCACAACAATGGCAAAGATAATCTAAAGGCATTTGATGCTAAAGCGATGAATGTATTTTCTTGGGATACTCAAATCGAAAGCAAAGCCTACTGAGAATACTCAACAAGAGGACTATGGTTACAGAGGAATCCATTCATGTGGTGTTCGATGAACCAAATGTTAATAGAGGAAACATAGAAGAATCAACTGACAAGACAAATCAACCAACCATGCGAAGAGTCCCTATCAAGCCGAAATGGAATTGTAAACTCGAAGAAGATGAGATAGTGAATCTCAAAAACAATTTGGAAAATTTGCGGCTAAGTGATTACGAGAGAGCGATCATAGCAACACAACAAGCAAGACGATCGAATCCGGCTAACTTACTCCAACCTCGATGTAAGATGGTGAGAGACCATCCACGAGAACTTGTCATTGGAGATATAAGAGAAGGTGTAAAAACAAGATCCGTAACTCAACATGAAGTTATGTTCACATGCTTCATCGCACAAATAGAGCCCAAAGATGTGTCACAAGCATTAGATGACACACATTGGATTCAAGCTATGCAACAAGAATCGAATCAGTTTGAAAGAAATAAAGTATGGGAATTAGTTCAAAGACCCACACATCAAAATGTTATTGGCACTAAATGGGTGTTCGAAATAAGATGAACGAGGAAGGTTACGTGGTAAGAAACAAAGCAAGATTAGTAGCCAAAGGATATTGCCAAGAAGAAGGGATAGATTTTGATGAAACATTTGCCCCTGTAGCAAGATTAGAAGCTATAAGGATGTTTCTTGCCTATGCGACTCACAAGAATTTCATTGTGTATCAAATGGATGTAAAAAGTGCATTCCTAAATGGTTTATTGGAAGAAGAAATGTATGTTGAACAACCTCCAGGATTTGAGCAGAAGACTCTTGGAGATAAGGTGTACAAACTCAAGAAAGCTCTATATGGATTGAAACAGGCACCCGAGCATGGTATGATACTTTGTCACAATTCCTAACGAGAATGGATTCACAAAAGGAAAAGTAGATAGAACACTCTTTAGAATTCAAGACAAGAAGAGTATCTTTGCTTGTTCAAATATATGTTGATGACATCATTTTTGGATCCACAAACAAAGAGCTATGTGAAAAATTTTCAAACCTCATGCAAAGCAAATTTGAAATGAGCATGATGGGAGAGTCGACATTTTTCCTTGGACTCCAAGTGAAACAGTGAAGGATGGAACCTTCATAAGTCAAACAAAATACACGAGAGATTTAATGAAGAAATTTGGTATGGAGGAGAAGTCTTTCGTGAAAATACCAATGAATACATCGATCAAAATGGACGTGGAAGCGGATGGCAAGTCTCAGTAGATCAAACAAGATACTGAGCACTTATTGGATCATTGCTCTATCTCACAAAGCAAGGAGCCGGACATCACCTTTCTTTGTAGGTATATGTGCAAGATTTCAATCGCTCCAAAAGAGAGCCATATGACAAAGAAACTAAGAGAATCTTGAGATACTTGAAAGGAAGCCAAGAAGTTGGCTTATGGTATCCAAAGGAAGGTGGATTCAAGCTAATTGGCTATTCGGACTCGACTATCTTTGGATGCGAGTTGACAGAAAAGCACCTCGAGGCACATGTCAAATGCTTGGAAACAGGTGATTTCTGGTTTAGCAAGAAGCAAAATTCAATAGCCACCTCTATAGTGAAGAAGAATACATAGCCGCGGGCGTGTTGTGCCCAAGTCCTATGGATGAGACAAAGAATCGAGAGACTATGAAGTTGAGGAAAAGGAAATTCAAATCATGTGTGATAACACAAGTGCAATTGCAATCACTCAAAATCTGTGTTGCACTCAAGAACAAAGCATATCGATGTCGAGATATCACTTCATAAGAGATCATGTTGAAAAGAAGGACATCATCTTAGAATATATCTCAACCGATAAACAATTGGTTGACATCTTCACAAAACCATTATGTGAGTCAAGATTTGAAGAACTCAAGCATGAGTTAGGGTTAATTGAGTGAGTTAACACTGGAAGACTCAAAGAAAAGAAATGAAACACAAAAAGGGAAAAAGAGTGAACTCACAAATCAACTAAGTAAATCGGCTATATCGGAAAAGACAATTATACTGAGTCGGTGACAAAGCTAAGTCACTAAGAGAAGCGTGAGAAGAAGAGTTAAATCGGCTAAGGGATAAGTTTGAGTCATTTATGAGCAAAGTGACAAAAGCGCGATCGTTTTTACTAAGCGGGAATGTTTTTAAGGATGACGTCAAGATAATGATGATGTGTACGGACAAAAAGCGCACACCAAGCTTATGATTGGATATAAATTTGCCGCATTAAATACGAGACATTAAATGCTAAATCGGCGTGCAAAATCTAAGCCGTTGATTTCGATCACATTTCAAAAACCACCCGCACGTCCTTTCAGAAACCATACTTACCCCATTTTCGTCTGTCTTCTCTCACATATCACCAAAACGGTTCATTTCTATCTCAGAAGCAAAGGCGAAACTCTCTCAAAACCCTCTCAGTATTCAAATCAAATTTCTAAGTTTCTTTTAAGTGAAATCCTGATAAATGGCGTCAACCTATGATTTTGTCAAGCTAGGAAAACAAATCCACACAGGGTCGACCGTGGATTTCGAGGGCATGGTCAAACAGGGGTCCGATGACGCCCTCATAAAGAAAATCGCTGAAAAGCTCGAAACGTCCGGGCTGAAACCATTTCTGACGTTGGAATATCCAATGACCTATGTGGAGGAGGTCGCACAATTCTACGTGAACGCTGAGATTCACGATGAAGGGATAAAGTCATCTGTTCACGGAAAGAAGTTCACCATCTCTGCCAAGGATATGGTGAACACCGCTCACTACCGACGGAAAGAGCATCGAAATCAACGAAGGCCGATGTAGCCGCTTGGAAGGAAATAGCCAAGCCCGACTATCTTTGATAAAATAGTTTACACAAACAAACAAGAATTTCTTGAAGGAGGACTACCACAAATCTGTTGGACATAGTTGCCAAATGCATAGACATCAAATTTGGCGGCTTTGACCAATCACAAAAGCAAAGCCGATCGTAATGGCCTGCAATCATCGAAGAAAGGAAAATAAACTGGCTGAGTTTGTTTACAGCAGACTCTGCGTAACGTAGGGAACAAATCCTTCAAGGAAGATGGTGCATTTGGAGGATCCCTAGGATATGGCCAGTGATTGGCCGGTGATGGAGGTGAAAGGAGTCCCTCTTAGACATGGAAAGGCATTCCATGTAAACAAGAGGATGTTCGAGATCAAACCTCTCGGCGCACGAGTAAGAGAGCCTACGCCAAGAGAGCGACACGAGTGAGGGGAATCGGTGACCACGAAGATACTGTTGTTTCCTCTCCACCAAAAAAAGTCGCCCCTGCTTTTGCTAAGAAGAAGCTGCTTTGCTCCGCAACAAAGAAAAACAAACTCGCTCCCGCCCCTACAAACGAAGTCACCCCCGCAGTAGTGTGTCTCGCCCAAAGAAGTTAGCGGTCGAGAAGGACTCACAAATACCTTCTCCGATCGTCAAAAAGAGGAGAGCGATAAGCCAAGACGGCCGGCTCCTCGAAGAAAACACCAAGCACCGGCCCCGCCGCCCAAGACTCGAGAAGACACTCTCTCGAACCGAGAAATCCCTCAGTACAAACTAAGAGACGACGACGAATCATCAAGCACTCCGAGCTTGAGAAACCTCGCCGAGTCGGCCCACTCATTTGGAGCGAGATACGAGAGAGCTGGCTGGAGAAGTAGAATCTCCGGATGTTATTGATGAAAGCGCTAAGTCTGTGAAGGCGATCAACGAGGCAACACGAAGACACAAATTTGTAGTTCACACACGGTGAGACACAAGAAGAAGGCGATGGAGATGATAGTGATGTGGTGATCCTATCCCCACTTTATCCGGACATCCAAAATCGTCTGCGAGAGTGGAGGGCGTGGAAGTTGGGTCGATCCGGGAACAGTTCCAACGGCCCGAGTTCATCGAAGAAGAAGAGGAAGCTGAACTTCCTCGGTGACCTCTGTGATCCCAACCTTTGGATGAAGAAAAGCGCAAAGATATCTGCAGATCTTCAAGGATAAGGAGAAGGAGAGGCGCGAGAGGAAGGCGAGGCACGAGAGAAAGCCAAAGATCTCGCCCTCTCACCAGTACCACAGAACATACGCATTCTCACTTCCATATTCTATCGAAAGTGATGAGGATCACGGACCTGCTGGCCCGCCACGAAGAAGTGCAAATGCGCAAGCATTGCACGAATCGAGAATCCTTCACGAGCAAAGATTGATGGAGGGACCTGGAGAGTCCTCCAAAACACAGCTGTAAATCGATCCAATGGGAGTGGTTCAAATCGCCACCGTTGTTGCTGCAACCACTTCCCCAACTCACTCGGAAGAAAGAAATAAGGAGATGGCGATGAATGGCGGGATAGTGGGGACCCCGGTCGAGCCAACCCCTATTGAAGGTGTTTTACCACCGCCCCAACGGTGAACACTCGGTAAAAGCGGTAAAGGGAGCTTGGAGACGAGTGACCCCATTCTAAGTCACTCGGTGGTGCGCCACCGAGGGGGAAACTCCCTCCCGGCTGCGGCAAGGTCGGAGGATCTTTGTAGATGACTCCACAACGAATCTAGGAGGCGAAGTGGAGAAAGTACAAACACAAGATGAACAACAAGTTGCCATCAATGAAGCTCGACGATTGAGACTGTCTCAACCGAGGTGCCAATCGCTCACGAGTGCTAATGACGCGCGGTGATGCGATCGAGGCACGAGACGGAACACCACGGGAGTTAAACACTGGCGATGAAAGTGCAATCCATGGGGTTGAGACTCAATGGATGCCACCACGAAGACCCTAAAGGCAGTGACACACTTTGTCGAAAGGGAGGTCCAAGGTCTCTCATTGCGATTGAGATGCGGGAGGTAATGAAGGCCAACGGGAGGTTGAGACTTCCGGGGGGTAACGCAGTGGGAAGTAGAGAACATCCCTCCTACTATCATTGATCCATCGAGAAAAAGGAGATAAGTGCACTTCATGACTCACGGGATAATCCTCGATGTAACTTTTCCGGGATCGAAGGAAAGCGGCGAAGAAGCCGAGTCATCCCCGTGATGAGATCCAAAAGACTCGGTGAGGGTAAGTTCCAAGCACGAGCAAGTCGATCCCAAGACTACTCGTCAAACCTTTAACTTTGATGATGAGCCACCAATGGAAATCTCATCATCATCCAATGACGCTCCGATAAGGCCGAGGACCAGTCTACTCAATTGGAGAAACCGGTGAGACCAACGAAGGTTTGTTGAGACAACAGAGGCTCGGCAAGCCGGGTCCACTTCACAAAAGACCCAGTGAAACAGAGTCCATCTGCGCAGGCTCCCAGCCGCAACAGTTCGACTCAAAAGGAACTTCACACGCACCGCTCATCATTGAACAAATCCCGGTTGGCGGTGATGATTCCTTTGTAGAATCATTTCCTTTCTCCCGGAGGTACCCGACCTCCTGAAGAGTCGAAGAACAAACTCGCGCGCTTTCATAGACCAGCTCTCTTGTCATTCCATCAGGTACCATCGTTCGGTGACTATGACTTTGACGCTGCGTGGCCATCACCGCAACGGAAGAAACAATCAAGTTCGCGAGGTGTTCAAGGCATTATTTCTTTGAAATAGAACGGATGGAGAGGCACCAGGCCTCTATGGACATGAGATCGACAACAGAGACGCTAACCTCACCTGCCGACTTGAGAGGCATAACAATCGAGAATCGGGAATGGTGGCAACAAAGAAAACAATGCGTGTGGAACAAGCTAGATACTTCAGGACATTGTTCAACAAGTGTTGGTATGGCGAAATGAGAATCCGATGCAAAGACGAAATTGAGAGAACACATTGAACACATGCATGAAGCTCACACTGCCGAGATAAAGCTGCTGCGTGAGCAAAATAAGAGTGATCTCCTGGCGTCGGAAGAAAATATGGATAGAAAATTCAGCCTTCTCATGGCTGAGATGAAGCTAGTTTGTGAGTCCAACGCTACTCACTCGAATTTCGCGCCGCATACTCCGCAGCAGACTCGAAAGCGAGAACTCGACTATCGCAGCTCGACTTCCGCTTGCCAAGTATGTTTCTGGGGTTCCTCTCTCCTTTGATGATGCCAAAAAGGGGAAGAGGAATACCTAAAAGCGCAAGAGTTCGATGTTGAGAAAAAGGAGCAATGTAAGGGAAAGACATTGAGGAAGTATCAAAACAAAAGAAAGGAAAGTCTGTTGAGGGGGAAGGATCGAAAGATGTGACCTTGATGATTGCAAAAACCCCCAACAAGGTCTTGTCACAATGATATCATCATCGACCCACTCCAGTGACTCTTCCACTCAAACACTCTGCTATATCTATGGTGAAAAGAGAAAAACAATTGAAGCGGGGATGGAGGAAGTGGAAGGAAGGATGGATGCCCGAGTTATGAATATCTTGAAACAACATGGAGGCATTCCGGTGAGACGAGACACTTATGCCATCTCGATCTTTGGAACCGAGCAAGATCGTTGATGAATTTAAAATGCTCGATCGAAGGATACTTTGCAAACATGTCCATGGCTCAAGCTTGGGACTCATCTTGGGAAAAGGGTCTCACGCTATGTGAAGAAGGCGACAGGCGGCAGACTAAAGCGATCACTATCTTTGGTCACTTCGCTAGTCACTCAGGGGAAGAAGAAGACCCCAAGATACAATACATGCCCAGAGGGAGAGGTAGAGAAAAAGCAGTGAGTGAAGGAAGAGACTTTGGACCTAGACCTCGCCCAAAAATATTGAGTACATAGATCCAGGCAAGAAAGGAGGGATCTCTGGGTGGTCTTGACCAAGTAGCCAATCTGCAAGTGGCTAAAAACAATCTTGAGTATGTGAAAAGAATCGAAGAATAAAATAAAAGACAAACTCATTTGTGGGAGGAGAGACAAGAGAGACTAAGAAGAGATGAAGCTGCAGGAAGGCATATGAAAAAAAAGAAGAAGAAGGCGGCTGGAGATGAGAAAAAAAGAAGAAGAAGCGAGAAGATCTTTGAAGAAGAAGAAAGAAGGAGACAGCGAAGGAGATGAAGTGTTGCTGTCCACCCCTTCATGTATTTTACCTTGTAAATACACTTTATGTAAGTCTTCTGTCATAAACAATTGTAAACTCTCTAGTTTTGTGTAGACAAATGTTTGCTCTGATACACCTTGTAAACAGTTGTGTAAAAGAACAAGAATGTTGTGATCAATAAAAGGATTGATTCTACGCATACATTCTATGTGAATGCACTATCTGTATGTATCTTTGCTATTTACATTTTGAATGTTTTAAGTTTTGGCATCATCAAAAAGGGGGAAATTGTTGGGAAATTTATTGTTTAGATTTTGATGAATGCCATGTAAAACTTAGAATAGGAAGTTGGCACCCCATTCTTTGTTGTAAACTGCATTGTAATAAGTAGGGCTGGTCAAGCTGAGTTAAGTCAGCTATGACTAAACATGCAAGAAGACAACTGAAGGCTAGAAGGAAGACTCCGCTGTAAGACAGCTGAGTATGGCAAAGAAGAGAAGACAGGGACTCGACTGAAGGAGCAGCTGAGATGCAGCTGAATGAAGTATCAGTCAAGTCAGCCAAATACAGCCAAGTCTCAAGTCAAAGTGACAGGAGAGTCATCCAATGATTGGAAGCTGACTCTAAGTCACCTGGGGAAAACAAGGAAATGCAGTCAAGTCGAGATAACTGAAAAAGATCCGTTGCACAGAAATCAAGAGAATTACTTAAACAAGTAATATCTCCATGCTACCTTTCTCAAAGTGCTCAGTCCCAGAAGCGTGCAAAAGGAATAAACCAATGGGAAGCACTACACCGTGTCAGAACTCTGAAAAGCTGAAGAACACCTTATACGAGGAAGTGGCAAATTCAAGGACTGCAACAAGACAAGCCAACGACCACAAGTGACTTTCAAAAATAAGCCTATCTCTTCAACGGGCAAATTTTTGAAAGATCACTATAAAAGGCTGAGGAATGACTCTGAGAGAAGGTTACCTGAACCACAAACATTCAAGAAACTATTAGAATTAATCGAAGATATTCTCAAATCATTCAAGATTAATCCTCAGGCCTACACTACGAAGATCATCAATCCAACACTCACCTGTGAAGGAAAGATAACTTCTATTAGTTGAAGAGGAAATTATTGAAGAATCAAGGGGTCTACATTCTACGAAGGATTGTAGGAAGGTTCAAGGTCGAACCAGTCTCAAGTTTTTGGAGGGCTTCGTGATCAAATCCAAAGAGCTTGAGCAAGTGAGCTGTAGTAACAAGGCAGCTGCCGTGTGAAGAAGAAGCGAGTCATACGAGAAGCCGGTGAGTGATCAAGGCATCTCGGATCGAGTCCCAAAGGATCAAGTTGTGTGATCAAGACTTGTATCCGGGTCATTATCACTTTGTATATCGATCAATACCTAGTGGATTCCTCCGGGAGTTGGAGAAGAGAGGAGTAGAAGAATTACCCCATCTTGAACCTCTATAAAAACTTATCGTGTCATTTACATTTCAACACTTAAATTCTGCATTATATTTGCTTAATTCTCACGACATATTTGCCATCCATTAGATAATTTCTAAGTACTAAATCAAGCTTTAAATCTCTACTAAACCAAACTTAAGGGTGTTAAGTCTTCTCAATGAAAACAAACTACGATTGAGTTAATTTAGTCTTACTTGGTGAGTTATTCCATCAACGGCTCGATTGAGTCATTGAGAGACTAACCTCTTGATTAACTAAATTGGTCTGTCACCGAGGACTCGGTGAGTAACATCAACTCGAACTTTAAAAAGGACTAAATCGAAAAAGTTTGTAAGGTTTATTCAACCCCCTTCTAAACCTTACACCCCACACCCCTTGGGACCTACATGTATTTACATAGTAAAATACATGAAGGGGTGTGACAACAACACTTCATCTCCTTGCCGCTTTGCCTCCTTCTTTCTCTCTTCTTGACTCTGTCATCTTCGACCTTTTTCTTTTCTTTTCTTCTTGCCGCCTTCTTTTTCTCATAAGCCTTTCGGCGGCTTCATCTCTTCTTTTTCTTTCTTGTCTTTCCCCCCAAATTGAGTTTGTCTTTCTATTTTCTTCTTCAATCCTCTTCACATACTCAAAGCATTGTTCTTGCCACTTGCGGGTTGGCTACTTCGTCGAATCCAACCCAATAGATCCCTCTTTTCTTGCTTGGATCTATATATTCAATGTTTTTGGCGAGAGGTCTAGTCCGAAACCTCTTCCTCGACCAACGCTTCTTCCTCCGCCTACAGGCGTGTATTATCTTGGGGCCTTCTTTTTCCCAATGAGTGACGAGTGACGAGTGAGTGACCAAAGAGTGATCGCGATGGTCGCTGCTGTCGCCTTCTTCACATAGCTTGAGGCCTTTTTCACCAGTACAAATCCCAGGCTTGAGCCATGGACATATTTGCGAAGTAACCCTCCGATGTAAGCGTCTTGAATTCATCAACGAGATCTTGGCCTTCGGTTCCGAGCGTACGAAATGGCATAGGTGTCTCTGTCTGTTGGAATGCCTCCATGTTGTTTGAGAATATCCATAACTCGGGCATCCATCTTTCCTTCCACCTCCTTCATCCCCGCTTCAACTATCTTTCTCTTTTCACCATGGGTACTGCAGAGTGTTGGAGTGGCGAGTCATCGGGAGTTTCTTTGATGATATCATTTGTGACAAAACCTTGTTGGGGGTTTTAGCAATCATCAAGGTCATATCTTTCGAACATTCCCCTCAACAGATTTTCCCTTTTCTCTCTTCTTAGTTCTTCAAATTGTCTTCCCCTTCACATTTTGTGTCCTCCTTTTCAAACTTCGAGATCCTTTCAACGCCTTTAGGTATTCCTCTTCCCCTTTTTGGCATCATCAAAGGAGAGAGGAACCCCGGGAACAAGCTATCAAGTATGAAGTCTAAGCGGTGATAGCCGAGTTATGCTTCGAATCGGTGCGGAGTATCTTTGCACGGGTCGGAGCGGGTTGCATTGGATTCATTTGTTACCAGCTTCATTTCAGCCATGAGGAGGCTGAATTTCCTATCCATGTTCTCCTCTACACGCGAAGCTCCTTTCTATTAAATTCACGCACAGTTTTGCATCTCCGTGTTGTGTGAGATTCATGCATCCGATCGATGTTCTCTTGCATTCTTGTCTTCATATCGGCATTCTCGGCCCGCCCGGACTAGCAATTTATTGAACAATGTCCTGAAATATCGAGCTTGTTCCATGCGCATTGTTCTTTATTCTTTGCCACCATCCCCGATCGACAATTATTCCTCGCAGATCGACAAGAAGATTTGCATCTCGGTTATCCAACCTCATGTCCGGTGAGGCCTGGTGCCTCTCCATCTTCTCTATCTCTCGCAAATATGGCCTTGAAAACTTCTCGAACCTCATCTGTCATACTGTCTCGGTGGCGGCCAAGCGGCGTCAAAGTTAAAAGTCTGCATTGGGACGATGATGTCTATTGGAATAACGGGATCGAGCTTATGGAAACGTTCTTGATCTCGAGTGATTCTTCGGGGAAGGTCGAGTACTTCCAAAGAGAAGGGAAACGATTCTTCAAATGGATCATCACGGCAACGGGAATCGCTCAATGACAACTTGTGCTCGTGAAGTTCCGGTGGAGTCGATCTGCTGCGGCTTGGGGAGCTGCGCGATTGATTGACTGTTTGCTTATGGTCTGTTGTGAAGTTGACCCGACTTGCCGAGCCTCGGTATCTTAATGACCGTCGGTCTCAACTGGTTTTTCCATATGAGTTGGTGGTCCTCGGTCATATCGAAGCGTCATCGGACGATGATGAGATTTCCATGGGTGGCTCATCATCAAAATTAAAGGTTTGGCGAGTAGCCTTAAGGTCGACTTACTCGTTCTTGGAAGAACATCCTCGTGAGTCTTTTGGATCGGCGGTAGGGGATGACTCGGCCGTCTTCACCTTCGATCCCGAAATGTTACATCAGATTGTCTTGGGAATCGTGAAGAGCACTTATCTCCTTTTCGATGGATCAATGATAGTAGAAGGGATGTTTCGTGCTTCCGTCTCTTTACCCCGGGAAGTCTCAACCTCCGTTGGCCTTCATTACCTCCTGCGATCTCAATCGTAGCGAGGCCTGGGACGATCCCTTCGACAGTGTCGGTGTCTTGGGGTCTTCCGAGGTGGCATCCACTTTGGAATCTCAACTCCATGGATTGCACTTTCATTGCACGAGTGTTAACTCCCGGCGATTCCTTCCCGTGCCTCGCCTCGCATCGCCAGCGTCATTGGCTGCAGAGCGATTGGCACTTCACCGAGACGATCTTAAATCGCCGAGCCTCGTCGATTACAACTTGCTTTGTGTATCCATTTGTTGTTCCTTCTCCACTTCACCTCCAAGATTCGTTGTGGAGAGCCGGCCGCAAACATCCTCCGACCTTACTTTGCAGTGGAGGAGTTTCCCCCCGGGCACACCACCGGTGAGTGACTTGGAATGGGGTCACTCGTCTCGGACTCTACTATTCCCTTTGAGTATGCAGCCGTTGGGACGGTGGTAAGACACCTTCATTAGGGGTTAGCTCGACCGGGGTCCCCACAATCCCGTTTCATCGCAGATTCCCTTAACACCTTCTTCTAAGTGAGCTAGGAAGTGGTGGGCGACAACGATGTGGCAATATCTTTCGCACCACTCCCATCGGATCAATCTCCGGCTATGATGTGGAAGACTCCTGGTCCTTCCAATAACCGTTGCTCATGTAGGATCCTAGATTCCCGCATGGCTTGCTTTGCATCTGCAATTCTTCCGTAGCGGCGGCAGGTCGAGATCCTCATCACTCCCGAGAGATAATGTCAAGATGAGGATGTGTATGATCGGTGGTTCCGGTAAAGGGACAAATCTGGCCTTTTCACGAGCCTCGCCTTCCTCCGCCGACCTCGCTTCTCCTTGTCTTTGAAGACTCGCAAGATATCTGTGCGATTTTGTTCATCCAGTGCTTGGACCACATTGGTTAATCCAAGAAAGTTCAAAAGTTCGTCTTCTTCTTCAATAAATTCGGTCTTTGGAACTGTTCCTGGATCGACTCAGAACTTCCACTTCCTCCATTCTCGCAGCGATTTTGGATGTCCGGATATGGTGGGGATAGGATCATCACATCATCATCATCTTTGTCATCTTCTCCCCCTTTGTCCCTCGTTCTCGGGGATTGAATGTAGCAAACTTAGGTGCTCCACACCTCTCAGCGTCTGTTGCGGGAGGGGATACAACCCCGTCCACAGGAGAGTTTGCTTTCTCATTTGCCTTTTTGTTGGGAAATTATTTTGTAGATTTTGATGAATGCCATGTAAAACTTAGAATAGGAAGTTGGCACCCCATTTTTGTTGTAAATTGCATTGTAATAGATAGGGCTGGTCGATTTGAGTTAGCTCGGCTATGCCTGAACATGCAAGAAGACAACTGGAGACTAGAAGGAAGACTCTGCTGTGAGGCGGTGAGTATGGCAAATAAGAGAAGATAGGAACTCGATGAAGGTGCGGTGAGATGCAGATGTGAGTGAAGTATCATCAAGTCAACTCAACATAGCCAAGTCTCAAGTTGAAGTGACAGAAGAGTCATCCAATGATTGGAAGCTTACTCGAATTCACCTAGGGAAGGCAAGGAAATGCGATCAAGTCGAGATAATCGAAAGAGATCCATTGCACGACGTAAATCAAGAGAATTACTTAAACAAGTAATACTTCCATTCTACCTTTGTTAAAGTGCACGATCCCGAGGAAGCGTGCAAAAGGAATAAACCAATAGGAAGATCGCACTGTGTTAGATCTACGAAAAGTCAAGGATCATGTATACAAGGAAATGTCAATTTCAAGAATCGCAACAAGACAAGCTAACGACCACAAGTGACTTTCAAAAACAAGCCTATCTATTCAACGAGCTGATTTTTGAAAGACCACTATAAAAGGCCGAGGAGTTTATTTGAGAAAAAGGGTTACCTTGACCATCCGAGAATTGAATACAAGTAAGAGAGAAACATTTGTAACCTGAAATATTCTCAAGTTATTAAACGCTCAATCCTCAAGCCTACATTAAGAAGAAATCAATCCTACACTCTGTGAAGGAAAGACGACTTCAATCGGTTGAAGAGGAAACATTTGAAGAATCAAGGGTCTACATTCCACGGAGGATTGTAGGAAGGTTCAAGGTCGAACCAGGCTAAGTTTTGGAGGGCTTCGAGATCAAATCCAAGAACTTGAGCAAGTGAAATTTGTAGTAGCAAGGCAAACCGCCTGTGAAAAAAGTTGAGTCGTATGATCCCAAGCTGTTTGTGTGACCAAGGCATCTCGATCGAGTCCCAAAGGATCAAGTCATTTGTGTGATCAAGACTTGTATCGGGACCGTTAACCACTGTGTATATTGATCAATACTTAGTGGATTCCTCCAGGAGTTGGAGAAGAGAGGAGTAGAATAATTACCCCATCTTCGAACCTCTATAAAAACTTATTGTGTCATTTACATTTCAAAGACTTTAATTTCTCGCATATTACATTTATATCTCACGATAAATTTGCTATCCAATTGATAATCAACAAAGTGCTAAAACCAAGTATTGAAACAAACTTAAACCAAAATCAAGGGTGTTAAGTCTTCCCAATGAAAACATATCACACTCAAGTTAAGTCTTTAGTCAAAACAATGAGTTATTCTATCAATGCTCGATCGAGTGCATTGAGTGGCTAACTCATTGATTAACTAACTTATTTGTCCATCAAGGACTTAGTTGTGTTGTATTAACTCGAATATTTAAAAGGACTAAATTTGGAAAGTTGGTAAGGTTTATTCAACCCCTTCTAAACCTTACACTCACACCCCTTGGGACCTACACGTGGTATCGAGCGGTTGGTTCATTGAGCCTTCCGCATGTTAGTTCTTGAACTAGATCTCCAAATCTTTGAAAGATTGTTTCAAAGATTGATCTTTCAAAACTCTTTTGATCAAAGCAAAGTTATTATCATGGAAGCAAATTTGACACGCATCCCTATGTTCACTATTGAGGAATTTGATGATTGGAAAATTCGTATGCGAGGCTCATCTATCAAGATTACACGATGAAATGTGGATAGTGATAGAAGATGGGCCACTGCAAATTTTAAAAGTGAACACAAATGTAAGGGAGAGCTGCGGTGAAGGTGAAGAAGATGTTGCTCCTGCACAGCTATGGTTGAAAAACCGAGAGCCGAATGGACAAACGATGACAGGAAAAGATATAACTTGGACAATGTGGCCAAGGACATTCTTTACAAAACTTTGGACAAAGCCATGTTCAATAAAGTTAAATCATGCAAAACGGCTAAAGAAATGGGACAAGCTAACCTTGATTTGTGAAGGCTCGGATCAAATCAAAGAAAATAAACTATATGTTTTTGTACAAAAATTTGAGAATTTTAAAATGCTTGCAGGAGAGACCTTGGATCAATTTGGATGGTCGGTTCACGAAATTACCAATGAGCTATCTCGGTTGGAAAAGAATATACACGAAGGAAATGTGTATGAAGATTCTAAGAAGTCTCCCGGTGAATGGGAAATGAAGGTCATGGCACCGAGGCATTCCATGGACCTATCCAAGACATCCAACCATGAGCTATTCTCGGATCTCAAGGCCTACGAATTTGAGCTAAGGAGAAAAGACCAAGAGAGGCATTTGTGCCCAAAACAATCGCTCTAATTGTTAAGGATGGCAAGAGAGCCGAGGTCAAAGAAGTCATTGACCAAGAGGAAATAGCCCGATGGTTAAAAGGTTTAACAAGTTCTTCAATAAGAACTACAAGAGAAGCAAGGGTGAATCCTCCGGAAGACACTCAACTCCCTCCAAGACAAGGGAAGATAGACCAACCAAGAGAGAAGAGCATCAAAAAGTTGAATATCAAAGTCGACAATCCAAGAATGGAAAGAGTCGATCAAAAAGTTGAAAATCTATCCGGAACTACGACAACCAGGTCACTATGCCATTGATTGCCCATATCCTCGTAGTCAACAAATACAGGAATGAAGAGGAAAGAAAAGTCTTGAGAAAGAAGACAAGAAAAGAAAAAGGCAATGTTGTCTGCCGCAGAGATCGCCGAGACAACCAAGTCAAAAGACACGGTGATTCATAGAGTAGTGAAGCCGACTACTCAAGTGACTCGAAGAAGAAGCCTTGATCCGTTTAATGGCCAAGGAACAAGACCAACCTGACCAAGAAGATGAGGTACACTCTAACTCATCACACTCATATTCTAGTGATAGTGGATCGTGACACACACACACTTCATCACCGATCGATCTTTATGATTCATTAGGCAAAATGATGAAAGACTTTGAACACATTAAATCCTCACACACACTACTAAATGAGGAAAACATCCTACTCAAGAGCAAAACTCTCTCGGTGACTAAGGAGCCGAGTACTCTAAGTCAAGTAGCCGATGAGAATAAAAGTCTAAAGGCCTGAAAATGCTAAGTTAATAGCAGAAATAGCCGCTTATAGAAAAGAGGAGAATGACCTCAAAAATGTGATGGCCTCATTCACTAAGGCATCTAAATCCTTGGATGACCTTATTATGAGTCAAAGAGAATGTGGAGACAAGACAGGCTTAGGATTTAATTCCTATGTGCTATGTCAAGCTCCAAAAGTGATTTTGGAAAAAGGATTTTCAAGTAATGAAGTATCTCAAAACCCAAAACTCCAAATGGTGCACACACATTTATTCCAAAGCACAATCACAAGCAAACTTGCCTTGGTTATAAAGGAAAAGGAAAGTCGCCACTTGAGTTGAGTGTCTTTGAGAGGACATCCGAGAAGAAATCCACCGAGTTCCTCAAAGAAAAAGTCCCGAAATTCTATAAAAGAAATATGTATGATGGGAATGGTAGAAACTACCCAAGCCAAGCCGATTGGAATAATGTGAACTATCAAAAAGATCTATGGAATATAAGCCAAATGGCAAATGCCTAAAACTCAACAAAGGCCATTCCAAAGGCATAAGAGCTATCATCGCACACTTATGCACCTAGGCACTACACTCGAAATATCACAACTACCCAAATACAAAGAATTGCTAAAACATATTCACAGGCATACAAACAAAAGAGACTCGCTTTGTATGAACCTAGAACCCCCAAGCAATTTGCTAAAGTTAATTATGATTATGACATCGATAGATGGCAACCTCTTAGAGTCAAATCATTTGGCTATAGGTTGGTTGGATCCAGGCAAGTATGGGTACCTAAAATATAATTTCCTTGATTGCGGAGTTCAAGGAACAGTGAGTGCCAAGGAACCTGGTACATGGATAGTGGTCGCATTCCGGACATATGATAGGAAACAAGAAAAATCTGTCAAATTCAAGGAAGTCGAGGTGCAAAAGTCATATTTGGAGGAAATGAAGCTCCAGGAGAAATAAGGGGCAATTGGATCCATCAAGAAAAATGGATTAGAAATCACAGATGTTGCATATGTTGAAGGACTCAACTTCAACTTGCTAAGCATCAACCAACTTTGTGACAAGGGTTATAATGTTGATTCATGGGTATATGCCAAATCAAGGACATCGAATCCAATGAAGTTGTGTTGCAAGGATGCGACAAAAGAACATGTATGTGGTAGATTGGTCAATCGCAACACCAAGCACTTGTCGCTAGCAAAGAGCATAACCGAATCTAGTTGGTTGTGGCACAAGAAACTCGAGTCACCCGAATTTCAAAACAATTAACAAGCTTGCCAGGAGCAATCTTGTAGTAGGACTTCCGGACTCGGTGTACAAGAAGGAAAGTGTATGTGATGCATGCCGGATGGGAAAGCAAATCAAATCATCATTCAAAGAAAAGACATGTTCATCTTCAACTAGAATATTGCACCGCTACATATGGATCTATTTGGTCCTGTCGAACCAGCTAGCATAGCATAGGTGGGAAGAAATACACCTTGGTGGTAGTAGATGACTACTCAAGATATACATGGACAATATTCATGTGTAAGAAGAAAGAAACTCTGCGTAAAACTACTACACGGTGATGAAAAGAATCCAAAATGAGAAAAGTCAAACCATTATCAAAATAAGATCGACAGAGGAACCGAGTTTGTCAATGGTATAATCACTCAAGATCTTGTATTGAAAATGGTATTGGTCATGAATTATCTGCAGCAAGGACTCCACAACAAAATGGAGTTGCGAAAGAAGGAAGAAAGAACTCTTAAAGAAGCAAAGCAAGGACCATGTTAGTCAAGCGGGGCTACCTAAAAGATTTTGGGTGAAGCAATAAACACAACATGCTATACTCAAAATAGATGCATGATAAACAGAGACGGTGACAAAGACTCCTATGAGATTTGGACAGAGAGAAAGCCAAATGTCATATATCTTAGAATATTTGGATGCGGATGCTTCATCCATAACAATGGCAAAGATAATTTAAAGGCTTTTGATGCTAAAGTCGATGAAGGTATCTTCTTGGGATACTCAAATTTGAAAGCAAAGACTACAGAGTACTCAACAAGAGGATTGTGGTTACGAGAAGAATCCATCCATGTGGTGTTCAATGAGCCCAATGTAAATGGAGAAGACATTGAAGAGTCGGTGATAATTTGAATCAACCAACCATGCGAAGAGTCCCTATGTTGAAGCTAAAGATGGAATTATAAACCCGGAAGAAGACGAGATAGCCGAGTCTCAAAAACAGTGGAAAATTTGCAACTAAGCGATGATGAGAGAACTGATCAAAATAACACACCGCAAGACGATCGAATCCAGCCTAACTTACTCCAACCTCGATGTAAGATGGTGAAAGACCATCCACGAGAACTAGTCATTGGAGATGTAAGGGAAGGTGTCAAAAATAGATCCAGAACTCAACAAGAAGCAATGTTCTCATGCTTCATCTCACAAATAGAACAAAAAGATGTGTCTCAAGCATTGGATGACACACATTGGATTCAAGCTATGCAAGAAGAGTCAATCGGTTTGAAAGAAATAAAGTGTGGGAATTGGTTCAAAGACCTACCCATCAAAACGTTATTGGCACTAAATGGGTGTTCGAAAAACAAGATGAATGAGGAAGGTTCTGTGGTAAGAAACAAAGCAAGATTGGTAGCCAAAGGATATTGCCAAGAAGAAGGGATAGATTTTGATGAAACATTTGCTCCCGTGGCAAGATTGGAAGCCATAAGGATGTTTCTTGCCTATGCACTCACAAGAACTTTATTGTATATCAAATGGATGTAAAGAGTGCATTTCTTAATGGTTTATTGGAAGAAGAAGTGTATGTTGAACAACCTCCAGGATTTGAGCGAAGACTCTTGGAGATAAAGTATACAAACTCAAGAAAGCTCTATATGGATTGAAACAGGCACCCGAGCATGGTATGATACATTGTCACAATTCTTGACTAAGAACGGATTCACAAAAGGCAAAGTGGACAGAACACTCTTGAGAATTTAAGATAGGAAAAGTATCGCTTGTTCAAATATATGTGGATGACATCATCTTTGGATGCACAAACAAAGAGTGTATAAATTTTCAAATCTCATGCAAAGCAAATTCGAAATGAGCATGATGGGAGAGCGACATTCTTCCTTGGACTTCAAGTGAAACAATTTGAAGGATGAAACCTTCATAAGTCGGACAAAATACACCAGAGATTTAATGAAGAAATTCGGTATGGAAGAGAAGTCTTCGTGAAAATACCAATGAATACATCATCCAAAATGGATATGGATGCGGAGATGGCAAGCCTATAGATCAAACAAGATACTGAGCACTTATTGGATCATTGCTCTATCTCACGGCCAAAGCGAGCGGACATTACCTTTCCGTAGGTGTATGTGAAAGATTTCAATCGCTCCAAAAGAAAGCCACATGATTTGCAGACCAAAAGAATTTTGAGATATTTGAAAGGAAGCCAAGAAATTGGCTTATGGTATCCAAAGGAAGGTGGATTCAAGCTAATTGGTTATTCGGACTCGACTATCTTTGGATGTAGGGTTGGGGAAGAGCACCTCGGCACATGTCAAATGCTTGAAATAGGCTAATTTCCTGGTTTAGCAAGAAGCAAAATTCAATAGCCACCTCCACAGCTGAAGCAGAATACATAGCTGCGGGCAACTGTTGTGCCCAAGTCTTATGGATGAGACAGCAGCTGAGAGACTATGAGGTTGAGGAAAAAGAAATTCCAATCATGTGTGATAACACAAGTGCAATTGCAATCACTCAAAATCCTGTGTTGCATTCAAGAACAAAGCACATTGATGTCAGATATCACTTCATAAGAGATCATGTTGAAAAGAAGGACATCACCTTGGAATATATTTCAACTGATAAACAGTTGGCTGACATTTTCACAAAACCATTATGTGAGTCAAGATTTGAAGAACTCAAGCATGAATTAGGGTTAATTGAGCTGAGTTGACACTCAGAAGACTCAAAGAAAAGAGATGAAACATGAAAAGAGGAAAAAGAGTTGAACTCGTAATTCAAACTAAGTGAATCACCAGATCGGAAAGTCACCAGACTGAGTTAGCCGACAATTTTGAGTCACAAGGAGAATAAAGAGAAAAAGGATTGAATCAACTAAGGAGTAAGCTGAGTCATTTATGAGCAAATTGACAAAAACGTGGTCATTTTTACTAAGCGGGAATGTTTTTAAGAATGACGTCAAGATAATTATGACATGTACAGTCAAAAGTCGCACACCAGGCTTATTATTGGATATAAATGCGCCGCATTAAATGCGAGAACTTAAATGCTAATCGGCGTGCAAGATCTAAGCCGTTGATCTTGATCAAATTTCAAAAACCACCCGCACGTCCTTTCATAAACCATACTTAAACCATTTCGTCCGTTTCTCACTCACTTTACCCAAAACTGTTCATCTCTCTCTCGAAAGCAAAAGCAAAAATTTTCTCTCGTAACCCTATCAATCCTCGTTCGGTTTTCAAGTTTCATTCGGTAAAACATCTCGAAATGGCATCTACACATGATTTTGTCAAGCTAGGAAAACAAATCCACACCGGGTCTACTGTGGACTTCGATGGTATGCTTAAACAAGGGTCCGACGACATCCTCGTGAAGATGATTGCTGAGAAACCGGAAAAATCTGGATTAAGAGCATTTTTGACGATGGAGTTCCCAATGACCTACGTAGAAGAGGTCGCAGTTCTACGTGAACGCCGAGGTTCACGATGAGGACATCAAGTCCTCTGTTCATGGAAAGGAGTTCACCATTCTTGTAAGTCCAAGCGGCTACGATAATCTAGAGGGGGTGAATAGATTATCTCCATCTTTTCGATTTATCCCTCTTTTTCAAACCGAATGCTCAAAGACAAATATAAAGGTGCGGAATGTAAAAAACACGCGTCGATTTATAGTAGTTCAACCCACCTAGGGCCTAATCTACTACCACCCCAAAGATATCCGGGATGGATTTCAAAAGAAAAAGAATTTTATTAATTACCAAAATTAATACAAATTCAATTTACAACACCTTTAAGAGCACCACACTCTTCTTCAACACCACCTTTGAGATTACCACAATCTCACTTGAAGATTACCACAATCTTCAACGGCACCTTGTGAAGATTACCACAATCTTCACCCTTGAAGAGTACCACACTCTTCAACACCTCAACAAGAAGATTACCACAATCTTCTTACACCTATCACCTAGATCACCCAAGTGTGTTCTTACCACAAGAACACTCACAAGGATATCTTGTGTTTGAATGACGACCACAAATTCAAGATTACAACTCGATAATGAATAATACAATTGAGTGCAAGTGTAATCAAGAATAGCCTAGACCTCAAGAATGTGAAAGTGAATAGCTAGGCAAATTACAACAAGAAATAAGACAATGTAAGAACAAGTGTATTCTTGAGTGTATCTTGTTGTGTTGTAGTTTTCTCTCATCTTATGTTGCTTCAATTCTTCCTCTATTTATAGGAGATGTCTTGTACATGATAGGCTCCTCTTGGGGACATGAAATCTGTAAAAAATTGCAAGACAATTGAAGAAAAGAGCTGTTAGAAATCAATCCCTTAAATCAAGGAAAAGTTGTCTGCAAACTCAACGGATAGTTTGCTGTCAAAAGAGGGGTTCGACCGGTCGTGCAGAGATAAGATTGAAATTGAATTCTGCGAATTTTTACACAGGGGACCGGTCAACGGGGGGGTCCGACCTGGTCGCCCCTATGTGTGACCGGTTGAAGGGATCAAAATTGAGAAACAAAAAGAGTCCTTTCTCGTGGGTACGTTCGTGCCGGTCGCCCGGGTCGACCTGGCCGCCCTAGGGGGCTGACCGGTCGCCCTCCTCCATTTCCCTTGATCCCGTTTTCTGTTTCAAAACTCAACACAGTGCGGGTTGCCCTATAGGGCGACCCGAGCTCGAAACAAATGTGTTGTCCAATTTTATATCGAAAATAAATTCCAAAAATACTCCAAAAAATAGTAAAAACATTTTAGACCGATCGAGAGTATTAGGACAACATTCAAGGACATAGTTTTGATTTAAAAACATTTTGACATAAAATCATTAAAAGCGTTGTCCATTTTAGTCGAAAACAAACTTGAAGAAATACTCGGAAAATATTAAAACCATTTGAGATCATTTTGGATTATTTGGACAACCTTTAGAAACATTGTTTTGGTGCAAAAATAAAATCATCAAAATCATGATAAAACCATTTATCAAACAATCTCCCCTTTTTGATGATTACAAACCAAAACAATTTAACAAGGCCGATTTTGAAAACAAAATAATTTTGAGAGGCGATTTTGAAAACCAAACAAGTTTTCCGGTCAAAAATAAATATCCGTTGAGAGCGACAACATTCCACGCAATATAAACACAAAGATGGGAGTAGAGATATTCAAACGCATATAGCAAATGCTCCCCTATCAACATGCACAACAAGAGTTATATAGAAGCAACTAAAACATAAGCTAAAATATTAGCTTTTCGATATTGAGCTTAAGTATCAATAACTTAAAAGCTCCCCTGTCAAAGATACATCATTAGAACCGTATATAAGTCGATACTACAACCAATGGACCATGATTCATACATAACCATAATGCACCAAGTGGACTAAATATGATCCACAACTTATGGCTTTATGAAGCCATAGCTTATAGTTTCTTTTCGTTTATCTTAGCTTTTATGAGCTAATGAGCTTATAACCTGTTTCTCCCCTTTGGAATCATCAAAAGAATGTTAGCACGATAAATACATCATATATTCTTATCAAAGTGCGCAAGTAAACCGATGTATCGAGCCATTTGAACATTGAAGCTTTTAAACCAAATAGAAGAGTCGAATCATACGACTTGTAGAAGCTTATGAAAAATCATTTGATTTGCAAAAACATGATCTCTATAAATATATGAGACTTTTGAAATCGAGAGAGTCATGTAGGTGATGAATTTTTCATTGAAATGTTTTATCGAACACTGGCGGGCGTCAAAAATAGAAAAAGTTAAATATAGCCCTTGTAAATGTAATCAAGCCAAGTTTTTCATCACCAAATACAATTTAACAAATATCATTCATCAACAATCAATAAGCTCATCACAAACATATATGAATCACATCAAGAAAAATACATATAAGCCACAAACTCAAGGGTTCAACCCAATTGAGCTTAAGATAGTGAAATTCTTACCATTCAATCAGTAAAGACGAGCAATGATGATGATAGTCGAGCTAGATAATCCCCAAAATATATAATTCATGCATCAAAACTCATTTGAAGTAAATTGTGTGTGAAATTTGCAAAGGGGACAAAAAATGGCCAAAATGTGTCAAAGTGACGAATGTCAAGACAGAACCTTTTTAATCCAAATTATAGCCTAGGGCGACCGGTCGAGGTTGAGGTAGACCGGTCGACGTTGAGGGCGACCGGTTGCCCTCAACCCTTTCAGCCCACTGTCTGTCAGTTTTTCCAAAATCCGAATTTTCAACCAAAAATCCGATTTTTCGCCCCTAAGTTTTAAAAACGTGCAAAATGAAAACGTAGACCTCATTCAATATACATTATGTCATGATCAAGCTCGAAATGAGGTAAAATACTCGGCGTTGAGCGATTAAAAAGTCCGCGAGTGATCCTTGAGACGGAATTAAACACATCTCAAGTTTTTGTTAAAAATCACAATCCCAAAAAAAATTATATCGAATCTCAATATGTTTAGTTCGATTATGATGAACAAATTTTGAATACGAATAACCGTATAATAGGTACCGAACTTGTTATTCGAAAAAAGTAAGAACGTTTTAAAGCTTTGGATACAACAAGTCATAAGAAGAAGTGCCTTTCAAATATTTGAAAATTTCTTTTAATGGCACTTTAATGAGATTCGTTGGGATAGTTTTGAAGTCGAGCATATAGACATAAGGCATATGGAATGTCGAGTCTATAGGAATAATACAAGAAAACATACCTCAAATTTGTTTGTCGACCGACATGCCTTTTTCAACCTTTGTCAATCTTTAGCCATAGAGGTTGAGATAGTTCTTCTTTCTTCGATGCCTAACTCCTTCAAGAGTTCTTTTGAAATATAACCATCTTCTTGGCATTGATTAATTTGAAGTCCAAGCAATAAATTGAGCTCCCCCATCAAGCTCATCTCGAGTTCACCTAGTATCAACTTAGAAAAAAAAATCTTGCACAAATATTCATTAGTAGCACCAAAAATATTCTCATAAATATGCACAAGTTTAAACAATCTTGCCCTTTTTCACAAACAAAGAGAGTAGTATCAACTTTACCTTTTGTAAAATCATTTAGCAAAAATAGCTAAGTCTATTATACCATACACGGGGTACTTGTTTTAAACAATACAAGGTCTTAAAAACAATCATTTGGCCTAGAAAAATTTTAAACCCCGGAGGTTGTTTTACATAGACTTCTTCTTGAATAAAACCATTGATAAAATTGGATTTAACATCCATTTGGTAAAGTTTGAAATTTTCTTAGAACAAGAATGGGCAAGTAAAATGCAAATAGCTACTAAATGTGCTATGAGTGCAAATGTTACATCAAAATCAATTACCTTCTTCTTGAAAATACCTTCGAGCTACTAACCTCGCCTTAGTTCGACCAATGTCGCTTGGTCATCGAGTTTGTTCGGAATACCCTTTTTGTCTTCTTCATCATAGGGAATTCAATTGGTCTAAGGTGTTCATAAAAGAACATTTATCCAAATATTTTGAGGTAACTAATATTTGGAGTAATTTATTTCTCATCTACACAACTTAACAAACTCATTAATGGCATCGCTTATAAAAGCAAGAGAAAAATAGCCCAAGTGTAAAAACATGCCTCAATCATCAATCACAAAATATCTTGCATAAGAGCATAGTTGAAATAGACACTATATATATAGACCATGAAGCAAGAAGCACATACTATGCTTTTAGAATATCATCAAGAGTCTAATAAATCATGCAAGTTCAAATAAGTTTAAGAAAGCTATAAAAGGTCTCTTTTGAAATTTGAAAATCCGATAGCATATAGTTGAGACCTCATTTAAAAGAAGTATTTGATCAAGAGTTGACAAAGCAAATATGTGCAATCAAATATCGAATAGTGCCTTTCAAAAGTCTAAAAATCCTCTTAATGGCACTTGTATGAAACACTATGAAAAAACAAGCACATAGGCATATGGCAATACATATATCGAGTCTATAAGAGTAAGAATAACACAAGTAAACGTACTCGATAATTTATGCCTTTCTTGACAAATAATGACGTAAATGGCCATTTGTGAAAATATGTAAATCCTACACAATTCTTAAAACAAATCTAGCACATATCATAATGATAAAAGTGTAGGTTAAGAGATATCACAAGTAAGCTCATGCCATAAACATCCATAAGAGATGATAACACACTTTAGTCTACAAAAAAATGCACAAGAGTTTTAAAAACATCATATAAGGTCTTCTTTTTCAAAAAAAATTTTAAAAGCACAAATATATATTGAAGACCTTAATTAAAAAAAAATAAATACTTGAAAACTCATTTGCAATATAGGCACAAATAAAAACATGCATACTAACTAGATAAAATACATATTTTAAATGGGGAGATACAGTTTACCAATTACGTCGTTTCCATGGGTTGTGCCGTTCCCATTGTTGATGATATCTTCCTTGAAAATCATTTTGTTGATGATGTCTTTGCCATTTCCAAGGATTGTGTTCTTCCCATTTTTGATTATATCCTCTTCTTGAAATTGGCTTTGTCGAAAATAGTTTCTCCTTCTTTGATCAAATGAAACGGTAATTTGATGTCTTCTTGGCGGTATAGATTTTCTTGATCATTATTTCGGGTACCTAATATGACATTGTTTTGTGGTACCCTCATGTGTTTGGGTCCTTTGGGATTAGTCTTGAGACTTTTAGGTCTCCAACAATAATTAGAGCTATTTCTAGCCCGACAAGTATTTACCGTATGACCCTTTTTACCGCAATAAAAACATGTAATAATTCTAGGAGCATAATGACCAACGTGCTTAGAGACTTGATTCTTTTTCATATGATTGACGCCTTAGGCTTATGATCAAGTTCTAGTTTCGAATTATCACAACAATTAACAATATTGGTCATTCTATCGGCACTCAAGTTGGAGTTAGATAAATCATTTTTCAAGCAATTTATATCCTCAACAAGAGTACTATTTTCTTTCTCAAGGTTTCTAACCTTGTCAAGAGTGGTGGTGTGAGCATATGATAGTGATTCATATGAAGTAAATAAACTATCCTTATCATTTTTTAAAACAATGAATTCCTTTTTCAAATATTTGTATTTAACAAGTAAGTTTTGGAATTCATCTTGTAGTTCATCAAAATCATTTTGCAAATCACTATAATTATTATCATAAGAAGTAGAGGATTTAGAACTTACCTCGTTTTCTTCTTCGATGCCTATGAGGCATTGTTCAACTTCTTCATCATGGGAGGTTGTAGAAGGCTCATCCCATGTTGTTGGATTTGATGTTGTATCCATTTGTGAAGTAGATGCTTTTGAGTTGCTCCTTTCATTTGCATACACTTCATAGATGGCTTCTAATTTTGCCATGCTTCATGTGTCGATCGAATTCCTACAAAATGTTCATATTCCAAATTAGTAAATGAACAATATAAGATATTTAGAGCCTTACCGTTTAAGGAGATGATTCTCTTTTCTTCATCATTGAGCTCTTTGAAGCCTTTAGAGGTGTGTGGTGTATTCTTCGTTGGAATGGATTCTCCATTGATGACGATGTTCCAAATATCGAACCCGCAACCTTGTAAATAGCATTCCATTCTTTCTTTCCAAAATATAAATTTTTGGAATCAAACCGAGGTGGCTTGGTGGTGGAGGTGCTTAGGAAAGATGAGCTTCGTTCAGTAGCCGACGATCGTTTCTCTTCACTCGCGATGTGAAACGAGTTTGCCAAAGAGTTTGGCTCGATACCACTTGTAAGTCCAAGCGGCTACGATAATCTAGAGGGGGTGAATAGATTATCTCCATCTTTTCGATTTATCCCTCTTTTTCAAACCGAATGCTCAAAGACAAATATAAAGGTGCGGAATGTAAACAACACGCGTCGATTTATAGTAGTTCAACCCACCTAGGGCCTAATCTACTACCACCCCAAGATATCCAGGGATGGATTTCAAAAAGAAAAAGAATTTTATTAATTACCAAAATTAATACAAATTCCACTTACAACACCTTGAAGAGCACCGGACTCTTCTTCAACACCACCTTTGAGATTACCACAATCTCATTTGAAGATTACCACAATCTTCAACGGCACCTTGTGAAGATTACCACAATCTTCACCCTTGAAGAGTACCACACTCTTCAACACCTCAACAACAAGATTACCACAATCTTCTTACACCTATCACCTAGATCACCCAAGTGTGTTCTTACCACAAGAACACTCACAAGGATATCTTGTGTTTGAATGACGACCACAAATTCAAGATTACAACTCGATAATGAATAATACAATTGAGTGCCAGTGTAATCAAGAATAGCCTAGACCTCAAGAATGTGAAAGTGAATAGCTAGGCAAATTACAACAAGAAATAAAACAATGTAAGAACAAGTGTATTCTTGAGTGTATCTTGTTGTGTTGAAGTTTTCTCTCATGTTATGTTGCTTCAATTCTTCCTCTATTTATAGGAGATGTCTTGTACATGATAGGCTCCTCTTGGGGACATGAAATCAGTAAAACATTGCAAGACAATTGAAGAAAAGAGTGTTAGAAATCAATCCCTTAAATCAAGGAAAAGCTGTCTGCAAACTCAACGGATAGTTTGCTGTCAAAAGAGGGGTTCGACCGGTCGCGCAGAGATAAGATTGAAATTGAATTCTGCGAATTTTTACACAGGGGGACCGGTCGACGGGGGGTCCGACCGGTCGCCCCTATGTGTGACCGGTTGGAGGGATCAAAAATGAGAAACAAAAAGAGTCTGTTCTCAGGGGTACGTTCAGTGCACGGTCGACCGGTCGCCCCTAGGGCTGACCGGTCGCCCTCCCCCATTTCCCTTTAGTCCCGTTTTCTGTTTCAAAACTCAACACAGGTACGGGTTGCCCTATAGGGCGACCGGTCGAGCCTGAAACAAATGTGTTGTCCAATTTTATATATAGAAAATAAATTCCAAGAAATACTCCAAAAAATAGTAAAAACATTTTAGACCGATCGGGAGTTATAGGAAAACATTCAGGGACATAGTTTTGATGTAAAAACATTTTGACATAAAATCATTAAAAGCGTTGTCCATTTTAGAAAAACAAACTTGAAGAAATACTCAGGAAAATATTAAAACCATTTTAGATCATTTTGGAGTATTTGGACAACCTTTAGAAACATTGTTTTGGTGTAAAAACAAAATCATCAAAATCATGATAAAACCATTTATCAAACAATTATCGCCAAGGATCGGCGTAACACCGCTTTGTATTCTTTGGTGGAAGGAGTGCCGAAAATTTATGAAGGCGATGTCGACTTGGCTGCTTTGCTTGGAAGGAAGTAGCCAAGTCCGATCGTGTCTTTGCGAAAGTAGTCTATCTGACTAACAAGAGGCTATGAAGGAGGACTACCACAAATTGCTAGACATCGTTGCCAAATGCATAGACATCAAATTTGGGAGCTTTGACCGATTGTCCAAAGCAAAGCGATCGTGATGGCTGCGATCATTGAAGAGAAGAAAGTGAACTGGCCTGAGTTTGTATACAGCAGACTGCGCGGAATGTTGGGAATAAATCCTTCAAGGAGGATGGTACATTTGGAGGTTCTCTCGGGATACGGCCTGGTGATTGGCGAATGATGGAAGTAAAGGAAGTCCCTCTTCGACATGGAAAGGCGTTCCATGTAAACAAGAAGATGTTTCAATCAAACCTCTCCGGCGCACGAGAAGAGAGCCTACGCTAAGAGAGCTAATACGAGTGAGGGGAATCGGTGACCACGATGATACAAATGTCTTCCCTCCTCAAAAGAAGGCTCGCTCCCGCACTGCCAGAAGACGCCCCTCGCAAAGAAAGAAAAAGAAATCGCTCCCGCCCTGCGCCGAGTCACCGCTCGCTCCCTTGTTGTGTCTCTTGCCCCCACGGCCGCATGCGGAGAAGGAATCTCAAATACCTTCTCCGGTCGTCAAGAAAAGGAGAACCGATAAGCCACGACGGCTCCTCGAGAAGAAGACGACGGCACGGCCTTGCGCCCAGGACTCGAAGAAACCTTATCCGAACCAGAAGTCCCTCCGGTACAAACAAAGAGAAAAAGAAGAATCTTCAAGCGCCCGAGCTTAGAAACCGGCCGAGTCACCACTCGGTGAAATAGATCTAGGAGGCTCGCTGGAAGTAGAGTCTCCGAAATTATTGATGAAATGACCAAGTCTCTTTGAAGGCAATCACAGAGGCAAACTAAAGACACAATCGTAGTTCGACCCGGTGAGACACAAGAAGTAGCCGAGAAAGCAAACTCACTGTTGACAGGGTTATATCCCCTCCTACAATGACGCATTTGACGGTGACGGTATGGAGCACCAAAGCTTGCTACCTTCTATCCCCGAGAACGAGGGACAACAAGGAGAAGATGATAGAGATGATGATGATGTGATGATCCTATCCCACCTTATCCGGACATCCAAAATCGCCTGGGAGAGTGGAGGAAGTGGAAGTTGAGTTGATCAGGGAACAGCAGTTCCAAAGACCGAGTATATCGAAGAAGAAGAGGAACTGTTGAACTTTCTTGGAGTGACCACTTTGTGGTCCAAGCACTCGGATGAAGAAAAAAGCGCACGAGATATCTTGCAGATCTTCAAGGACAAGGAGAAGGAGAGACAGGCGAGAGGAAGATGAGGCTCGTGAAAAGGCCGTCTTTGTCCTTTATGGAACCACTGAACATACACATCCTCATCTCGACATTTTTTCTCTGGGAGTGAAGATGATGATCGGACCTGCCGCTTTCTGAAGCATTAGAGATGCAGCAAGCCATGCGGGAATCCGAGCCCTACATGAGCAAAGGATGTTGGAAGGACAGGGAGTCTTCCACATCACACGGTGGAAGTTGATCCCATGGGAGTGGTACAAACAGATTGCCACTCTCGTTTCGCCACCACTTCCCCAGCTCATTCGGAGGAAGGTGTTAAGGAACGGCGATGAAATTGGGATTGTGGGGACCCCGGTCGAGCCAACCCCTAATGAAGGTGTCTTACCACCGCCCCAACGATTGCATACTCAATGGGAACAACCGGGAGTCTCAGAGACGAGTGACCCCATTCCAAGTCACTCGGTGGTGTGCCACGGTGAGGAAGAAACTCCCTCCTGCGGCAAGGTCGGAGGATTTGCGGTGACTCCATAATGAATCTCGGAGGTGAAGTGGAGAAGGAACAATCATAGTATACACATCAAGTTGTCATCAACGAGGCTCGAGGCGGTTGAGACTGTCTCGGTGAGGTGCCAATCGCTCTGCAGGCCAATGACGCGCGATGCGGTTGAGGCACGAGGAAGGAACCGCCCGGGAGTTAACACTGCAGGCATCGAAAGTGCAATCCATGGAGTTGAGACTCGGTGGATGCCACCACGAAGACCCCAAGATAGGCCGACATCTTTGTGGAAGGGGATGTCCAAGGCCTCTCTGCAGCTTGAGACTAGAGGAGGTAATGAAGGCCAACGGGAGGTGGAGACTTCCGGGGTAAAGAGACCGAGGCCTGAGAACATCCCTCCGCCATCATTGATTCATCGAGAAAAGGAGATAAGTTCTCTTCACGACTCCCTGGATAATCTCGATGTAACTTTTCCGGGATCCGGAAGGTGAAGATGAAGCCGAGTCATCCCCTATTGCGAGATCCAAAAGTCTCTCGGTGATGATGTTCCAACCACGAGTAAGTATGACCTCAAGACTACTCGCCAAACATTCAACTTTGATGATGAGCCACCCATGGCAATCTCGTCATCGTCCGATGACGCTCGATAAGGCCGAGGACCCGGTCAACTCATTTGGAAAAACCGGTGAGACCGACGAAGGCTGTTGAGATACAGTGAGGCTCGGCAAGTCGGGTCGACTTCACAATGAGACCACAATCTGAAACAAATTCCATGCGCAAGCTCCCCAAGCTACAGCAGTTCGACTCCACAGTGGACTTCACGAGCACCATTTATCATTGAACAGATTCGATTTCCCATGATGATCCTTTTGTAGAATCATTTCCTTTTTCTCTGGGAGGTACCCGACCTCCCCGAAGAATCGCCTATAGATCGTGAGCGCTTCCACGGACGACCCTGTTATTCCATCGACACCATTGTTCGGTGACTATGACTTTGACGATGCTTGGCCGTCACCAAAACAGAGGAGACATTGAAGTTCGGGAAGTTTCAAAGCCTTATTTTTGAGATTGAAAAGATGGAGAGGCACCAGGCCCTCTTTGGACATGAGGTGGATAACAGAGACGCCAACCTTACTACCGATTTGCGAGGCATAATAGTCGGGATCCGGGAGTGGTGGCAACAAAGAAGCCAGACAATGCGTGTGGAACAAGCTCGATATTTCAGGACATTGTTCAACAAGTTGCTAGTCCGGCGGAATGGAGAATCCGATGCAAAGACAAAATTGCAAGAGCACATCGAACAAATGCATGAATCTCACACCACCGAGATAAAGCTGCTGCGTGAACACAATAAGAATGAGCTCTGCGCGTGGAAGAGAATATGGATCGAAAATTCGATCTTCTCATGGTGAGATGTAGTTGGTAGAAGTGAATCTGTTTGATACATGTTTTTATCTTAATTTTGATGATTTTATTTTTACACCAAAACAATGTTTTTAATTGTTGTCCAAAATACTCCTAAATGTTTTAAAATGGTTTTAATATTTTCCGGAGTATTTCTTCAAGTTCTACTTTAGATAAAATAGGACAACACTTCTAATGATTTTATGTTTATATGTTTTTACTTCAAAACAAGGTTTCTAAATGTTGTCTAAATATTTCCGAATGGTTTAAAATGTTTTTACTAAATTTTCGGAGTATTTCTTGGGTTTTATTTCGACAAAAATTTGGACAACATTTTTGTCTCTTGGTCGACCACGCCGCCCTATATAGGGCAACCCGCACGAAGATGATTTTTGAAACAGAAAATGAGACGGAAGAAAATTCGCGGTCGACCATGGTCGACCCTACTACCGCAAGTTTGTTTTGAAACAAAATAAAATTTCCTTGGTTTTTCATTAAGGGGACCGGTAAAGGTATAGGTCAACCGGTCGAAGACCCCCTTGACCGGTCGCCTGTGTTATTTTCCGTGTTACGTTTCAAACTTTTCGTATGCGACGGTCGCGTGCTTTGACAAAGAAAAATATGATCGTTTGAAGTAGACACATTTCCTTAAAATGTGGGATTGATTTCTAACAGCTATATTCTTGATTTTAATTTTATTTTTCTGTAGATTTTCAATCCCCAAGAGGAGCCTATGCTTGATCAATCATCTCCTATAAATAGAGGAAGTTTTAGAGCAACCAACACAACAATTGAGACACAACACAACAAGATACACTTCAAGCAAATAGTTGTTCTTCATTGTTATTATTCTTGTTATAAATTTGCCTAGCTTATCACTTTCACATCTTTGAGGTCTAGGCTATTCTTGATTACACATTGCACTCAAATTGTAATATTCCTTATTGAGTTGTAATCTTGATTTTTGGTTATCATTCCAACACAAGATATCCTTTTGAGTGTTCTTGTGGTAAGAACACACTTGGATGATCTAGGTGATAGGTGCAAGAAGATTGTGGTGATCTTCTTATTGAGGTGTTGAAGAATTTGGTATTCTTCAAGATTGAAGATTGTGGTAATCTTCACAAGGTGCCGTTGAAGGAAGATTGTGGTAATCTTCAAATGGGGATTGTGGTAATCTCCAAAGGTGGTGTTGAAGAAGAGTGTGGTGCTCTTCAAGGTGTTGTAAGTTGAGTTTTTATTAATTTTGGTAATTAATAAAATTCTTTTTCTTTTTGAAATCCATCCCGGATATCTTTGGGGTGGTAGAGGATTAGGCCCTAGGTGGGTTGAACCTCTTTAAATCGACGTGTGTTGTTTACATTCCGCACCTTTATTATTGTCTTTGAGCATTCGATTTGAAAAAGAGGGTAAAATCAAAAAGATGGAGATAATCTATTCACCCCCTCTAGATTATCATAGCCGCTTGGACTTACAAATACGCCACCCGCACCGAGTTCCGTGCAAGCATACTCCGCAGACAGATTGGCGTAACTCGACTATCGCCAGACTAGACTTCTTGCTTGCTAGCTTGTTTCAGGGGTTCCTCTCTCCTTTGATGATGCCAAAAAGGGGAAGAGGAATACCAAAAAGGCGCCTGAAGGGATCCGAAGTCGAGAAGGAGGAAGCATCGTGAAGGAAAAGATAGCCGAGGAAGTAATAAGAGAGAAGAAAGGGAAGTCGTTGAGGGGGAATGTTCGAAAGATGTGACCTTGATGATTGCTAAAACCCCTCAACAAGGTCTTGTCATAGCGGTGATATTATCAAAGAAACTCCCGATGACTCGCCACTCCAACACTCTACTGTACCTATGGCCGAAAAGAGAAAGACATTGAAGCGGGGATGAAGGAAGTGGAAGGAAGGATGGATGCCCGAGTTATGGATATTCGGAAACAACATGGAGGCATTCCAGACAGAGACACCTATGCCATTTCGAGATCTTTGGAACCGAGCTAAGATCGTTGATGAATTCAAGACGCTCGCATTTGAAGGTTACTTTGCAAATATGTCCACGGCTCAAGCACGGGATTTGTCTTGGGAAAAAGGTCTCACACTATGTGAAGAAGGCGACAGACAGCGAGACTCTTGGCGTCTCTCTCCGCTAGTCACTCGCTAGTCACTTTTGGGAAAAAGAAGACCCCAAGACAAGACATGCCCATAGGAAGAGGAAGAAGCAGAGGTGGAGAAGAGGCTTCAGCACCAGACCCGCCCAAAAATATTGAGTATATAGATCCAGGCAAGAAAGGAGGGATCTATTGGGCTAGATTTGACGAAGTAGTCAACCTGCAAGTGGCTAAGAACAATGTTGAGTATGTGAAGAGAATTGAAGAGAAAAATAAAAGACAAACTCGGCTATGGGAGGAAAGACAAGAAAGACGAGAAGAGATAAAGCGCCGAGGAAGGGCGTATGAAAAGAAGAAGGCGGTGAAGATGAGAAAAAGAGAAGAAGGTCGAGAAGATGACAGAGTGAAGAAGATGAAAAAGAAGGAGCGGCGAAAAGGAGATGAAGTGTTCTTTGTCCACCCCTTCGTGTATTTTACTATGTAAATACATTTTTATGTAAGTCTTCAGTACATTGAATAAAATTGTACAATTTCTATACTTGTGGAGATATAGAACAACATGGTTACTTTAAGGTCCATTTAAGCTCGATACATTTTTCTTTTGATTTAAGCTCGATACACTTTGTAAATGACTATGTAAAGAACAAGAATGTTATGATGAATAAAAGATCGATTCTAAGCATACATTGTGATTCTACATTTACTGTATGTATCTTTCTTTGTTTAATTATTGATGTATGTTTTAAGTTTTGGCATCATCAAAAAGGGGGAAATTGTTGGGAAATTATTTTGTAGATTTTGATGAATGCCATGTAAAACTTAGAATAGGAAGTTGCCACCCCATTTTTGTTGTAAATTGCATTGTAATAGATAGGGTTGGTCGAAGTGAGTTAAGTCGGCTATGACTAAACATGCAAGAAGACAATGAAGACTAGAAGGAAGACTTTGTAAGACAACCGAGTATGGCAAAGAAGAGAAGATAGGAACTCAATCAAGGTGCGGTGAGATGCGGTGAATGAAGTATCGATCAAGTCAACTCAAGATAGCCAAGTCTCAAGTTGAAGTGATGAAGAGTCATCCATGATTGGAAGTGACTCAAGTCACCTGGGAAGGCAAGGAAATGCGGTCGGTAGAGATAATCGAAAGAGATCCATTGCATAGAAATCAAGAGAATTACTTAAACATGTAATACTTCCATACTACCTTTGTTAAAGTGCACATCCCCAGAAGCATGCAAAAGGAATAAACCAATGGGAAGCACTGGACTGTGTCGATCTCGAAAAGTGAAGGATCATGTATACGAGGAAATGTCAATTTCAAGAATCGCAACAAGACAAGCCAACGACCACAAGTGACTTTCAAAAACAAGCCTATCTCTTCAACGGGATTTTTGAAAGACCACTATAAAAGGCCGAGGATTTTATTTGAGAAAAAGGGTTACCTTGACCATCCGAGAATTGAATACAAGCAAGAAAGAAACATTTGTAACCTGAAATATTCTCAAGTTATTAAACGCTCAATCCTCAAGCCTACATTACGAAGGAAATCAATCCTACACTCACCTGTGAAGGAAAGACGACTTCAATCAGTTGAAGAGGAAACATTTGAAGAATCAAGGGGTCTATATTCCACGAAGGATTGTAGGAAGGTTCAAGGTCGAACCAGGACTTAAGTTAGTTGGAGGGCTTCGTGATCAAATCCAAGGAACTTGAGCAAGTGGGTGTAGTAGCAAGGCGGTTGCCCCTGTGAAGAAGCCGAGTCGTATGAGAAGCCACTGTGTGACCAAGGCATCTCGGATCGAGTCCCAAATGATCAAGTCACCATTTGTGTGATCAAGACTTGTATCGGACTGTTAACCACTCGTATATTGATCAATTCTTAGTGGATTCCTCCAGGAGTTGGAGAAGAGAGGAGTAGAATAATTACCCCATCTTCGAACCTCTATAAAAACTTATTGTGTCATCTACATTTCAAAGACTTTAATTTCGCATATTACATTTATATCTCACGATAAATTTGCTATCCAATTGATAATCAACAAAGTGCTAAAACCAAGTATTGAAACAAACTTAAACCAAAATCAAGGGTGTTAAGTCTTCCGCTGAAAACATATCACAGTCAAGTTAAGTCTTTAGTCAAAACAGCTGAGTTATTCTATCAACAGCTCAGTCGAGTCTGTTGAGTGGCTAACTCCGCTGATTAACTAACTTAGCTGTCCATCAAGGACTTAGTTGTGTTGTATTAACTCTGAATATTTAAAAGGACTAAATTTGGAAAGTTGGTAAGGTTTATTCAACCCCCCCTTCTAAACCTTACACTCACACCCCTTGGGACCTACACTTTTGTGTCTCAATTATTCGACGACAGCTGTGTCTTCAATGTGCCTCTGCTGATCGGCTTCAGCAGACTTGGTTGTTTCATCAATGATTTCTGGAGACTCTACTTCTCCAGCAGTCTCCGGTATCTGTTTCAGCTGAGTGGCTGACTCAGCCGGTTTCTCAAGCTCGGAACGCTTGAAGATTCTTCTTCTTTTAGTCCTTACCAGAGGGATTTCTGGCTCGGATATGGTTTCTTCTGAGTCCTGGGTGGCGAGGGCGGTGATGTTGTTGTTTTTTCGAGGAGTGGCCGTCTTGTCTTATCATCCTCCTTTTTTTGATACTTAGGAGAAGGTATTTGAGGTTCCTTCTCCGCCTGTGGGCTGTAGGGGCAGTGACTTGCTGCAGGGGCAGTGCATCATTTGCTTTCTTTTTCTTTCTTTGCAGGGGCAGCTGTCTTCTTTGTAGTCTGCAGGGCAACCTTCTTCTGGGGAGAGGAGGAGACAAGCTGTTTCTTCAGGGCTAGCTGATTCCCCCTCACTCGTGTCAGCTCTCTTGGCATAAGCTCTCCTCTGTGCTCCGGAGAGATTAGACCGGAACATCTTCTTGTTTACATGGAACGCCTTTCCATGTCGAAGAGGGACTCCTTTTACTTCCATCATCCGACCCAATCACCAGGTCGCACCCAGGGGATCCTCCAAACGTACCATCCTCCTTGAAGGATTTATTCCCAATATTCTGGCAGAGTCTGCTGTATACAAACTCAGCCCAGTTCACCTTCTTTTCTTCTATGATCGCAGCCATCACGATCAGCTTAGTTTTGGACAGCTGATTATAGCTTCCAAATTTGATATCAATGCACTTGGCAACAATATCCAGCAGCTTGTGGTAGTCTTCCTTCAACAACTTCTTCTCACCATTTGTGTAGACAACCTTCGCAAAGCACAGTCGTCGGGCTTGGCTACTTCCTTCCAAGCAAAGCGGCCAGGTTAACATCGCCTTCATAGATCTCCCAAGCACTCCTTCCGGCAATGAATGAATGATGTTCCGCCAGATTCTTGGCGGTGATGCTGAACTCTTTCCCGTGAACAGAGGACTTGATGCCCTCATCGTGAACTTCAACGTTCACGAGAAGCGTGCGACCTCTTCCACGTAGGTCATTGGAAACTCCATCTTCAAAAACGGTTTTAATCCGGACTTTTCAGCTTCTCTACAATCTTCTTCACAAGGGTGTCGTCGGACCCCGCTTGATCATGCCGTCGAAATCTACAAAGAGACCTAGTTTGATCAACCCCGAACGAAACTTTGAAAATGAACTTTGAGAATTTGTAGGGTTTTGAGAGAAAATTTCTTTCTTTGCCTTTGAGAGAGAGATGAACAGTTTTGGTAAAGTGAGAGAAAGTTGGATGAAACGGTATATGTATGGGTTATGAAAGGGCGTGCGGGGGTTTTGAAATTAGATCAAGATCAACGGCTCGATTTTGCACGCCGATTAACATTTAATTTCGTATCTAATGCGGCAAAGCATTTATATCCAATCATAAGCTTTGTGCACATGACTTTTGATTTGACACGTCATAATTACGCCGACGTCATTCTTAAAAACATTCCCGCTTAGTAAAAACGATGCGTTTTTGTCAATTTGCTCACAAATGACTCGGCTTATTCCTTAGCCGATTTGACTATTCTCTCTTTGCACATAGGTACTCACCGTCAAAGCAAACTCGATCTGGTGATTTTCCGATATCTGGTGATTCACGTAGGCTGATTTAAGAGTTAGCTCTTTTTTTTTCATCTTTTCGTGTTCCATCTCTCTTTTCTTTGAGTCTTCCGAGTGTCAACTCAGCTCAATTAACCCTAATTCATGTTTGAGTTCTTCAAATCTTGATTCACATAATGGTTTTGTGAATATATCGCCTAACCGCTTATCGGTTGAGATATATTCCAAGGTGATGTCCTTCTTTTCAACATGATCTCTTATGAAGTGATATCCGACATCAATGTGCTTTGTTCTTGAATGCAACACATGATTTTGAGTGATTGCAATTGCACTTGTGTTATCACACATAATTGGAATTTCCTTTTCTTCAACTTCATAGTCTCTCATTTCTTTGTCTCATCCATAAGACTTGGGCACAACTTTTGCCCGCAACTATGTATTCTCGCTTCATTTGTGGAGGTAGCTATTGAATTTTGCTTCTTGCTAAACCAGAAATTAACCTATTTCCAAGCATTTGACATGTGCCACGATGTACACTTTCGTCAACTCTACATCCAAAGATAGTCGAGTCCGAATACCCAATTAGCTTGAATCCACCTTCCTTTGGATACCATAAGCCAACTTCTTGGCTTCCTTTCAAATAACTCAAGATTCTCTTGGTCTGCGATCATGTGGCTTTCTTTTGGAGCAGATTGAAATCTTGCACATACACCTACAACAAAGGTGATGTCCGGCGCTTCTTCGTAAGATAGAGCAGTTGATCCAATAAGTGCTTTTGTATCTTGTTTGATCCAGGCTTGCCATCCGCATCCATATCCATTTTGATGATGTATTCATTGGTATTTTCACAGATGACTTCTCTTCCATACCAAATTTCTTCATTAAATCTCGGTGTATTTTGTCCGACTTATGAAGGTTCCATCCTTCATTTGTTTCACTTGGAGTCCAAGGAAGAATGTCGACTCTCCCATCATGCTCATTTCAAATTTTCTTTGCATAAGATTTGAGAATTTATCACACAGACTCTTTGTTTGTGGATCCAAAGATGATGTCATCCACATATATTTGAACAAGCAAAGTATACTCTTCTCATCTTGAATTTCAAGAGTATTCTATCCACTTTGCCTTTGGTGAATCCGTTCTCGATCGGGAATTGTGATAATGTATCATACCATGCTCTCGGGTGCCTGTTTGATTCCATATAAAGCTTTCTTGAGTTTGTATACCTTATTTCCAAGAGTCTTCTGCTCAAATCCTGGAGGTTGCTCAACATACACTTCTTCTTCCAATAAACCATTGAGAAATGTGCTTTTCACATCCATTTGATATACTGAGTGAAGTTCTTGTGAACTGCGTATAGGCAAGAAACAACCTTATGGCTTCCAATCTTGCCATAGGAGCAAATGTTTCATCAAAATCTATCCCTCCTTCTTGGCAATACCCTTTGGCTACCAATCTTGCTTTGTTTCTTACCACAGTAACCTTCCTCATTCATCTTGTTTTCGAACACCCATTTAGTGCCAATAACATTTTGATGGGTAGGTCTTTGAACCAATTCCCACACTTTGTTCCTTTCAAACCGATTCACTCTTCTTGCATGGCTTGAATCAATGTGTGTCATCCAAAGCTTGTGACACATCTTTTGGTTCTATTTGTGAGATAAAGCAAGTGAACATTGCTTCTTGTTGAGTTCTGGATCTAGTTTTTACACATACTCTTACATCTCCAATGATTAGTTCGGTGGATGGTCTCTCGGCCATCTCACATCAGGTTGGAGTAAGTTAGCTGGATTGATTGTTTTTGTACTGTGTGTTATTTTGATCATCTCTCTCATCATCACTTAGCTGCAGATTTTCCAATTGTCTTTGAGACTCGGCTATCTCATCTTCATCCGGATTTATAATTCGACTTGCTTCAACATATGAACTCTTCGTATGGTAGGTGATTGAACTTATCGGTGACTCTTCAATGTTTTCTCCATTTACATTGGGCTCATCAAACACCACATGGATGGATTCTTCAGTAACCATTGTCCTCTTGTTGAGAACTCAGTAGGCTTTGCTTTCATTTGAGTATCCCAAAAGATACCTTCATTAGCTTTAGCATCAAAAGCCTTTATGTTATCTTTGCCATTGTTGTGGATGAAGCATTTGCATCCAAATATTCTAAAATGTGCAATATTTGGCTTTCTCCTGTCCAAATCTCATAGGGAGTCTTTGTCATCTGTCTCATTTTATCATGCATCTATTTTGAGTATAGCATCTTTGTGTTTATTGCTTCATCCAAAATCTTTTAGGCAGCCTTGCTTGCTAACATGGTCCTTTGCTTCTTTGAGAGTTCTGTTTCTTCTTTCTCGCAACTCCATTTTTTGTGGAGTCCTTGTTGCTTGATAATTCATGACCAATACCATTTTCAACACAATATCGAGTTATTATACCATTGACAAACTCGGTTCCTCTGTCAGATCTTATTTTGATAATGGTTTGACTCTTCTCATTTTGGATTCTCTTCATCACCGAGGTAATTTCAAATTTAGAGTTTCTTTCTTCTTACACATGAATATTGTCCATGTGTATCTTGAGTAATCATCTACTACCACCAAGGTGTATTTCTTCCCACTTATCTTTGGCTGGTTCAATGGACCAAATAGATCCATACGAGGTGCAATATTCTTGTTGAAGATGGGCATGACTTTTCTTTGAATGATGATTTGATTTGCTTTCCCATCCGGCATGCATCACATATACTCTCCTTCTTGTATATCGAGTCCGGAAGTCCTTCCACAAGATTACTTCTTGCAAGTTTGTTGATAGTTTTGAAATTCAGGTGACTCGGCTTCTTGTGCCATGTACCAACTTGATTCATTTGTGCTCTTTGCTAGCAGACAAGTGCTTGGTGTTGCGATTGACCAATCTACCACATACATGTTCTTTTGTCGCATCCCCGCAACACTACTTCATTAGATTGATGTTCTTGATTTGGCACACTCCCATATTGAATCCGACATTTAGCCTTTGTCACGAGTTGACTAATGCTTAGTAAGTTGAAATTGAGGCCTTCAACATATGCAACGCGTCTGTAATCTCTAATCCATTTTTCTTGATGGATCCAATGCCTCTTATTTCTCCTGGAGCTTCATTTCCTCCAAATATGATCTTTGCACCTCTAACCTCCTTGAATTTTGACAGATTTTTCTTGTTTCTGTCATATGTCCGGAACAACCACTATCCATGTACCAGGTTCCTTGGCACTCAGCTGCTCCTTGAACCGCAATCAAGGAAATTAGGTTTTAGGTACCCATATTTGTGCGGGTCCGAGGGTTAGTATTGTAAGATGATCCAACCAACCTATTGCCAAATGATTTGACTCTAAGAGGTTGCCATCTATCGTGCCATAATCATAATTAATTTTAGCAAATTGCTTGGGGGTTCTAGGTTCATACAAATTGTCTCTTTTTGTCTCGTATGCATCAGTGCATGTATTTTAGCAATTGCCTTCTTTGGGTAGTTGTGATATCTCCGAGTGTAGTGCTTGGGTGCATATGAGTGCTTGATGATAGCTCTTATGCCTTTGGAATGGCCTTTCTTTGAGTTCTAGGCCTTTGCCACTTAGGCTTATATTCCATAGGTCTTTCTTTGATAGTTCACATTATTCCAATCAGCTTGGCTTGGGTATTTTCTACCATTCCCATCATATGTGTTCCTTTTATAGAACTTTTGGGGCTTTTGGTAGCTCTGTTTCTTCTTTACTGAGTACTTCCTATTTGGAGTTCTTGAGGAGGAACTCATTTGGATTTCTTCTCATTGTCCTCTCGGCTCGCTCAACTCGGTCGTTTTCCTTTTCCTTTATAACCAAGGCCAGTTTGCTTGTAATTGTGCTTTGGAATAAATGTGTGTGCACCATTTGGAGTTTTGGATTTTTGAGATGTTTCATTACTTGAAGATCCTTTTTCCAAAATCACTTTTGGAGCTTGACATAGCATAGAGGAATTAAATCCTAAGCCTGTCTTATCTCCACATTCTCTTTGACTCATAATAAGATCATCCAAGGATTTAGATGCCTTGGTGAATGAGGCAATCACATTTTTGAGGTCATTCTCCTCTTTTCTATAGCGACCATCTCTGCTTTATTAACTTAGCATTTTCAAACCTTTAGACATTTATTCTCATCGGCTATGTGGCTTAGAGTACTCGGCTCCTTAGTCAATGTGTGAGTTTTGGCTTTTGAGTAGGTTGTTTTCCTCATTTAGTAGTGTGTGTGAGGATTTAATGTGTTCAAAGTCTTTCATCATTTTGTCTAATGAATCATAAAGATCAGTGGGTGATGAAGTGTGTGTGTCACAATCACTATCACTAGTATCCGAGTGTGATGAGTTAGAGTGTACCTCATCTTCTTGGTCGAGTTGGTTTTGTTCTTTGGCCATTATACGGATCAAGGTTTCTTATTGAGAGTCACTTGAGTAGTCAGCTTCACTACTCTCCGAGTCTGTCTTTGTGTCTTTTGACTTGTCTCGGTGATCTCTGCGGCCAACATTGCCTTTCTCTTTTCTTGTCTTCTTTCTCGAAGACTTTTCTTTCCTCTTCATTCTGTATTTGTTGACTACATGATATGGGCAATCAATGGCATAGTGACCGGGTTGCTCTGTAGTTCCAAAGATAGATTTTCAACTTTTTGATCGATTCTTTCCATCCTTGGATTGTCGGCTCTTTGATACTCGGCCTTTTGAAGCTCTGCTCTCTTGGGTGGTCTATCTTTCCTTGACTTGGAGGAGCTCGAGTGTTTTCGGAGGATTCACCTTTGTTTATTTTGTAATTCTTATTGAAGAACTTGTTAAACCTTTTAACCATCAGTGCGATCTCCTCTTGGTCAATGACTTCTTTGACCTCAGCTCTTTTACCATCCTTAACTATTAAAGCAGCTGTTTTGGGCACAGTTGTCTCCTCTTGGTCTTTTCTTCTCAGCTCAAATTCGTAGGCTTTGAGATCTGAGAATAGCTCATGGTTGGATGTCTTTGATAGGTCCATGGAGTGTCTCATGGCCATGACTTTCATATCCCACTCAGTTGGGAGACTTCTTAGAATCTTCATACACATTTCCTTCTGTGTATATTCTTTTCCAAGTGCAGATAGCTCATTGGTAATTTCTGTGAACCGAGCATCCAATTGATCCAAGGTTTCTCCTGCAAGCATCTTAAAGTTTTCAAATTTTTGTACAACAACAGATAGTTTATTTTCCTTGATTTTTCTCGAGCCTTCCCAAATCAAGTTTAGCTTGTCCTGCATTTCTTTTGTCGTTTTGCATGATTTGACTTTGTTGAACATGGCTTTGTCAAGGTTTTGTAAAGAATGTCCTTGGCCACGCTATCCAAGTTACATCTTTTCCTGTCATCATTTATCCATTCAGCTCTTGGTTTTTCAACCATCACATGGTGATGGGAGTAGCATCCTCTTCTCCTTCACTTGTGCAGCAGACTCTCCTTGCAGGTTGTGTTCACTTTTAAGATTTGCGGTGGCCCATCTTCTATTACTATACACATTTCATCGTGTAATCTTTGATAGATGAGCCTCGCATACGAATTTTCAATCATCAAATTCTTCAATTGTGAACATAGGGATGCGTGTGAAATTTACTTCCATGATAATAACTTTCTTTGATTAAAAGAGTTTTGAAAGATCAAGTGCTAAAGCAAGCTTTGAAAGATTGGAGATCTAGTTCAAGTAACTAGTGCGGAAGGCTCAATGAACCAACCGCTCCGATACCACTTGTAGGTCCCAAGGGGTGTGAATGTAAGGTTTAGAAGGGGGTTGAATAAACCTTACCAACTTTTCGATTTAGTCCTTTTAAAACGTTCGAGTTAATACTTCACAGTGAGTCCTTGATGGATAGCTAAGTTAGTTAATCGCAGAGTTAGTCACTCACGCACTCGACTAAGCCGTTGTTGATAGAATAACTCAATTGTTTTGACTAAAGACTTAACTCGATTGTGATATGTTTTCATTGGAAGACTTAACACCCTTGAATTTTGTTTAAGTATTTTTAATACTTAGTTTTAGCACTTTGTTGATTATCAATTGGATAGCAAATTTATCGTGAGATATTAAAGTAATGTGCGAGAAATTAAAGTCTTTGAAATGTAAATGACACAATAGATTTTTATAGAGGTTCGAAGATGGGGTAATTCTTCTACTCCTCTCTTCTCCAACTCCTGGAGGAATCCACTAAGTATTGATCAATATACAAAGTGGTTAACAGTCCAGATGCAAGTCTTGATCACACAGCTGACTTGATCCTTTGGGACTCGATGCGGAGATGCATTGATCACACAAGTTGGCTTCTCGTGCGACTCGGCTTCTTCACAGGGGCGCTTTGCTACTACAGCCCACTTGCTCAAGCTTCTTGGATTTGATCACGAAGCCCTCCAAAAACTTGAGACTGGTTCGACCTTGAACCTTCCTACAATCCTCTGTGGAATGTAGACCCCTTGATTCTTCAAATGTTTCCTCTTCAACTGATTGAAGTCGTCTTTCTTTCACGGTGAGTGTTGGATTGATTTCCTTCATAATGTAGGCTTGAGGATTAGGCTTGAATGACTTGATAATATTTTAGGTTAATGATAGCTTGAATGTTCGTTGTTCAGGTAGTCAAGGTTAACCTCATTCTCTCAAATAGATTCCTCGGCCTTTTATAGTGTTCTTTTGAAAAATTTGCCCGTTGAAGAGATAGGCTAATTTTCAAAAGACACTTGTCGTCGTTGGCTTGTCTTGTTGCGATCCTTGGAATTGACATTTCCTCGTATGAATAATTCTTGACTTTTGAGTTCGACACAGTGCAAAGTGCTTCCCATTGGTTTATTCCTTTTGCACGATTCGGGGTGAGCACTTTAAGAAAGGCAATATGGAGGTATTACTTGTTTAAGTAATTCTCTTGACTTATGTGCAACGGATCTCTTTCGATTATCTTGACTTGATGCGTTTCCTTGACTTCCCCAGGTGACTTCAAGTCGCCTTCCAATCATTGGATGACTCTTACGTCACTTCAACTTGAGACTTGGCTATCTTAAGTTGACTTGATCGATACTTCACTGTTGCATCTCAGCTGCACCTTGATCGAGTTCTGTCTTCTTTTCTTTGCCACACTCATTTGCCTCACATCGGAGTCTTCCTTCTAGTCTCCGGTTTGTCTTCTTACATGTTCAGGCATAGTGGCTTAACTCACTCGACCCCCCTATCTATTACAATGCAATTTACAACAAAAATGAGGTGCCAACTTTCTATTCTAAGTTTTACATGGCATTCATCAAAATCTAAAAATAATTTCCCAACGACTCCTCGCCAAGCGCCGTGTCGAGTCCCTATTACGCTGGCGCTCCTCGGATAGCTCAAGTCGCTCGATCACTCTCCCGGTGCGGTGAATCATCGAGTGCCATGTAGTACTCCCGCTCAAAGCACGGGCATGAAAAACGTCCCACCAAGAAGGTGGCGCCGACTCCATCCCGATCAAACAAAACTAAGGCGGATAGTCAAAGGTAAAGGAAAGATAAGGAGGGAATAAGAAAAGAATGAATAAAGAAAGTCAGTCAAGAATCAACTAAGTCAAGACAAGTATGACTATGGAACATCAAAATATGCGTTCTAACTTAGTTCAAACATCAATAAGACGGTTTTATGCCAATTTGAAATCGATTTCACACTTAATTGGTCAAGTCGCGGATTACCCAAAACACGGGCCGGGGTCCTATCTCGGGTCAGCTCGGTGTAAGTTTCCATCTTACTAGCCGAGCTCGATACCACTCTAATCTGTCACGCCCCAAACGGACGCGACGACGATTCACAACTTAAATACGAGTACACCAAACATTCTAGACGAATATCATCCAAACCCAATGGAACAAGTCTAAATAGCAGCGGAAATAAAATAACATAGGTACAAATTATAGTCCACAATATCCGTAATCCAAATTACATCCCCGATATGATCTAAAGATAACAACTTAAAAGTCAAAGGGTCCTACGCCCTTCAGTTACAAACCGGAATGAAAAGAAATACAAGAGTCCAACAACAAACACAAGAAGTAGTAAGCCCAACAACAAATAATAGTAACAAGTCCAGCGACATCAACAACAAAAGATAGTAAATCCAACAAGCGGAGTACAAGGGCTCAATCCGTGGTCGGTTCAAAGATCTTCAACGAAGTCCTCATCTAAAGGTTAGAAAATAGGTGGGGATGAGACGAGAAATCTCGGTGGATGGGGTGATCGTGTGCAAGTGTGGCGATATATATAGTTAATGCGAGAAAACTTGATTATATGAAAACGTGTGAGTATGATGCATGAATTCACACACACGATCCATTAAGCGTCGTGATAAATATATTTAAGTAATATATTTATACGATTTGAAAACGATTCGTGGTCACACAGGCACTATGTGATTCAGTAAAGGCGGTAGGATTGCGTGCGGAAATGTAACGCCAATCCCATGCAAGACAAATAATGGTTGCGTGACGGATTTATAGTGCCAACAACCAATGCAAAGCAAGTAGCGGTTTGCGTCATGCATTTGTAGCGCCAACCAAACGGGTCCGATAACTCCGGAATCGTGTGGATCGGACAGCGATTCCTTTGTTCTTCCTTGTAACTCCCGGGCAAGATGGTCCAAGACACTGTCACCTTATCGCTCCGTAGGCAAAGACAAAATCCACGTGGAGCTTGCAAGGCTCGGATTTGTCATAATCATGATTATACCTCAAGTACTACGACCCGCTTCCCTTGGACACTCCGTCCCTCGATTTGCGGGATTAGGGACGGGCGGAGGAAGAGTGGAATAGCAGCCGAGCTGCCGGTTCTATCCCCGATGTATCCATTCCGACCGTGAGCTCGACACACCAAGTTGACTCAGCAGAAAGTAAATACAAGTACACAGCAATCAACCAGGCGATCGAGTATGATTGATTGAAAGCGATTCGAGGATTTTTTTGAAAATTAACGAGTAGCAATATGCGTTGGTGGAGTTATTTGGATGAAGACGATTATCGGAAGGATAAGAAATCTTTGATATCTTGAAAGATTAGGTGGAACATAAGTCCCGTTATAGATTCAAAACCGCTAGAGGAGGAAGTCACCTCGCGATCGGTATTAATGTCGGTCGAATCGGTCCGATAGGTCAAGGGGTTTTTGAGAAAATAAAATACTTTAATTAAATCTCCAAGTCAGAGGGTCCAGGGCTATTTTAGTAAAAGGGAAAATAATTTGAGTTCGGGTCCTTTATAAAAGAAAATTACAATTTAGCCCCGTTTTGTAAAAACCAAAACTTTTGGGGCTAAAAATTGAATAAGTAAATATCCCGACCTTGAAAAATTATGAGGTTCAGTTCCTAAATTCTCCAAATTGTTCATAGATTCAGGTTTTTCAAGTTTTGAGGTCGAGTGTCTATAAAATTCTCACATTGGCCCCAAATTTGTAAAAATTGCCAATTCGGACCTTAAGTTTAAAATAATCGGAACTCACAAACCGGAAGGGCTTTTAATGTGATTTCAGTTGGAAAATGTCACTAAGGTTAGTAGGATATTGGGACAAAAGCAGTTTTTAAAAGAAATAAGTTTAGGTCCTTTAACTTTTGAAAATCTCATTTTTGTCCCATATTGAAATAATTGTCTTTAAGGCTTCTAGGGTCCAATTGTTATGAAATTTGAACCTTGGGTCCAAAATATAATTAAGTTACAGTTAAGTTAGTATTTTCAGGTGCATGGGCTGCATAAGTCCTGGAAATTTCATTTGGGTCCTCAAGTTTAGTCTTTTACACTTTAGTCCCTCAATTTTAGAAAAATTACTTTCCAAGCCCTAAACACTTGGATTTTTGGAATACATTTAAAATATTTCATTTCCAGTACCTTAAGAGTGAAAATTTCAAATTTTAAAATTAAGGTCTGGTACAGTTTCAAAATTTGCAAAGTAGCCCTCAAACTTCTAAAATTTTACAATCTAGTCCTTGGGCTTTTTAAAGGTTGATTTTATTTATCTTAAAACTCTTAAAACTTTATTAAAATGTCCAAAAGTCATTTTTGAACCTGAGTGCAGTCCCAAAATTCGAAATTTGCAGAGGGGTCCTTTAACTTTCATTTTCTTGCAATTTAGTCCACCAATTTTCCATTTTTGCATTTTTAAGTTCAAAATTGAAATTTAATCAATTATTCTCGACTTTTACAGGTTATAAGTCATCCAAAACATGGATTTCAAAGATCATACACATGCATGTCCAATTCATACAACAATTCATCAAATAGAACATTAAAGTGTACATGCATGCACCTAAAATTCAATAAATAGCAATTTTGAGCAACTCTTGAGAATTTTCATGATTTGATACATAAAATTGATATGCAATACATAGATTATATATCTCAAGGGCTCATGATCAAAATTCTACATGTATTTTAATAAAATCACCTAGAAGTTGGAAAGTATTTTTCCACCCACCTTAAATTGGAAAGTTGTGAAATAAAAAGGAAAATTTCACAACTTTGGATGAGGTCACTTAGGTCAGCCCCTAAGTAAAGAAATATCAAAAATTTGGAGTTAGAAAAATGAGAGAAAAATTAAAGAGAAAAAGATGGAGATAAGAAAATTGGAAAGACTACACTTTACCTTGTGTAGTAAGTGATTTGAAACTAGTTGAAGCTTCAAATTTGAAAATTTTGGTTCAACTCCAAAATCACCTAAGGCCAGCCCCTATTTCTCAAAAATGAAAAAGGAGTGTTAAAATTTGAAAAAAATAGGAAGAAGAAGAAAGAAAGGCTCTAGTGTCTAATTCTTACCTTGTAGTCCAAATTTTTCTACTAGTTATTCTTCAAGTCTTCAAATTTCACCACCATGAATGCATGTCTCCAAGTGGTCTTCTAAGTACCTCAAAATCCAAAATATAAACTTAAATTAAAAGGAGAAGGTGATGAGTAGTAAGAATTTAAGTTGAATGGGGAGTGAAATTTCTTACCTTGAGATAGGGGGTGTTCGAATTTTTGGTGTTTAAGTGGTAAGATTGTTTGTTTTGGTTTAGATGTTTGAAGAACAAAGTATGTTTGATGTTAGGAAGAAGATGTTCTTGAAGTTATGAAGATGGGTTTGAAGATGTGAAGGACTTGTGTTTGAATATTTGAAGATGTGAAGAAGTGGTACTTGAAGATATGAAAAACTTATGTTTGAAGATTTGAAGATGTGAAGAGTTGGTGTTTGAAGGTTTGAAGATGTGAATGATTTTGTGTTTGAAGATTTGAAGATGTGAATGAATTTTAGAGAGAGGTTAGAGAGAAGGAGGAGAATTAGCTTGAGAATTAGAATGTGTTTAATGAAATGAACAAAATTTGTTCATTTTTTTCTAAATGTGGCCGTCCACATTGGGGGAGAGGGATTTTTGATTAATTTTGTGTCTTGCAAATTGTCTCTTGCATGGATACAATTAGACTAGTCAAATTATGGGCAAGGTATGGAAAGAGAAGGAATGTTGGGAAGACTCCAACATGTTGGGAAAAATAGTAATAAAGAATTGATGTATGAGATGATGTGTATAATGTTTGAATTAATGGTATAATTATACACAAGATGACTAATATAAGGTGTAAGTGTACAAGAGTTGGATAACTAATATATAGGGGTATTATGGTAATTCCATTTTTTTGTCCCAAATTTGATGATAATAGATTAATAATATCAATCTCCAAAATAATTAGGTTTCCTTGATCACTTATAAGTCTCATGATCACTTAATCTAAATCAAAATCTTAATTCTATAAGGTAAAAGTCTCTAAAATAAATAGTCTCTTAAAATTCTAAGGTGACTAATAAATACAAAAATAGTAATAATGATCAATCAAGTGATCATAAATGTGAAATAGAATTAATAAAGATCATGATCACAAGTAATTAAATAAAATGAAATAAAATACAAAACATATATTAATGATAATTACCCGTCAAAGTGACGCGGTAAAATAGTCGATCAAATACATAGATGACAATAAGAATCAATTATATGTTCGGAAAAATCGGGGCTTCACAATATGGATCCTTCAAATCTTATTTATAAGCCTAGGGTCCTATATAAGGTGGAAGAATCCAAAAGGAAATAAAAATCGCGAAACTTGGACAAGAAGACATCTCTCGCGACCGCAAGACATCTCATCGGGACCACGCACCTCAAAACAGGTCGTAAACCACGCTCCCACGCGCCTCGAAACATCTTTGAAAACCCACAACACAAAATCAAGCTAGCACAAGCACGACCGTGCGACCTCCAAAGTTTAGAATTTGGTCTCAATGTCTTCATATGAATTGTATATATATCTCTTACCTTTCTATAGCCACTTGAATGACCTCAAGGTCAATTTTGTAGAGGAAGTTATGCCCAAAATACTAAGATTTGTCATTTCCAAGATTTATCTCATTATTTCCACTTGAATCGATTTTAACCCCTTTCAAACATCGAATTTGCATTATATAGTATATATACATTTTATAACTCTCTCTTAACTTTCCAATGGTGCAAGAATCATGTCAATTGGACTTCGGATGAAAAGGTTATATTCAAATAAGAAGATCGCCACGATTGCACACAATTACTTTTTGACGTTTCTTGTCCCAAAACATGTTTTATCCACCAACACCTAAAAATTAATAAAATAACACAACATGACACTAAAACATGCAACATGCAAAGAAACCATACCAAAAATATTTACAAATCATCACTTAAAACACACACAAAAACATGAAAAACACTAGTGAACATTTATGTTTCTTTAATGAAGCTTTTAAGCAAGCTTAAAAGACTTTCAAGTATATATATATATATATATATATATATATATATATATATTGGGAGGAGATCTGTGAGACCATAGCCTTAGGTAAGACCATGGGACAGATCTACACAATTCAAAAAAAAAATTTGAAGGGCAAGATCATAGATATAATATATATATATATATATCATTATAACATATTAAAATAGACCGGAAGGGGTATTTTTGGAAGACCAAAAAAACCCATAAATCACCAACTAATTAAGGTGCTACAAAATAGGAAAACAGAACTGTGATTAATCACGTTCATATAATCACGCATTCATCACTCCATCCCCTCTCCACGCAAATAAAACATAATATCTTTGCATAATTACTAATAACCATCATGTATACATATGCAACATATGTATACTAATACACAATAGATTCTAAGTATGCATGACTTTTACATATATGTAAGAAAAGCACGAAATCAGCGCACATAGCAAAAAGGCCTATATATGCAATAAATACATATAAAATATGCAACATGTGTATAATAAATATACGAGAATATGAGAAAGTATGCATAATCGTATACGTATGCAATACATATATAATAAATATGCAACATTTGTATACTAAATATACACAATATGATACTAAGTATGCATGATTTTTACATATATGTAGAAAATCACAGAAATCAACTCGCCCATAAAAAATGGTCTACATATAAGTATATAGAAAGTATGCAACATGTGTATAGTAAATATACATAATATGAGAAAGTATGCATAATCGTGTAAGTAAATATGCATTGTTAGAAGCTATATATGCAATGTACAAAAACTAAATATGCAAGACATTAAATCCAATTATGCAAAATGCCATAAACTATGCAAAGCAAAAATCAACTAACTATGCATTTTCTAGAAGTTATCGATTCGGTGTGTAAAAACTAAATATACAAAGTACATTATATTATGCAATAAGTGTCATAAAAATAATGCAACAAGCAACAACTACTTATGCTTTATCTAATAGCTATTTAAGCAAAGCAAAATAACACTACCTTTTGGATTCCGAATTCTTATCGATTTCGGTTGTTTGGTGATTACTATTATTGCATGACAATGTTTATGATTGTTCTCTTCTTTTCAATCGATCGATGATTCCATCTACAAGCATGAACTAACTTCATTGTTGTAGGATTAGGATGAATCGATTCGAACGAACAAACATGAATATTGATTAGTTGATTATACCTTTCCTGATTGAATTGCTTTATCATATAATTGATTGTTTGGCCAACTTTTCTTTATCTTGAGGGAATAATTAAGATCGAGAGATGGTATTATTGCCTGACTAAATTCCATTAGGGGTTAGATATGAATCAACAATGTATTACCTAACTTAGTTAATTAATTAGGTAAATTGAATTTATCTAGACTTAATATGTGAATATGAGAGATATAAGATCTTGGCCTAGTTTATATCTGTTTTCTTAATTGTTTAACGGCATGATCAATTAATTGATATTTTGCTTGTATGTTTGATGAGATAATTTTGAAATCCTAGATGCTTACTACATATATTTTTCACCGGGTTTAGTTGTGTTTAGTTTTAATTGATATTTTTCTTATTTCTGTTTAGTTATTAAAATCAAACAAACTTGGTTAGAGTGTTTAGAATTTATTTTCTGTTTATTGTGATACATAATAATTATTTGTCGGCTAAGTTTTCTTTGAAGACGACTTGTGGTTAACTTGCTGCGCTAAAATTGATCTCATGCTCTTGCGAGCTTCGCTAGATTAATTTGGGTGTTTAGTGGTCGAACAAAATTTTGCGCCGTTTCCTAGGTAGGCTTTAGGCGTAATAATTATTGTGTTTATTTTTTGTGTTTCTAGATTAAGATTCTTTTCGTTTGTTTCTAGTTTTAGGATTATTCATCAGGTATGTTTGATCTATTTTTTTAGTGTTGTTTATACAAGCACCATGAATGGAGACCAATCAAAAGAGCAAGCACCGGACCTACATTAGAAGATAGCTTAAATCCTTTTTTTCAATTTAGTTAGCAAACACAAGTGGGGAATAATCGACGGTTCGAATCCTTCGAGGTCTATATTAAGTGAATTGAGACGCAAGTCGGCCAATTTGACTACGCAAGTTGGTGGATAACTCAACATGTTTTCAAAAGGATATGTTGCCTAGTCAACCGGTGCAAGCTCAAGTCGTCATCGATTTTTAAATCGGTGAGATTTATGATAACAAAACCGAGTATCCAAATTATACTATCTTATATAAACCCACAAGTATTGCTAAAGAGAAAAAGAAGGATGATACAAGTGAATAAAACACGTATAAGGAGGCAAGTTGTTCGCCAAAAACTTGTTTTGGTTCATACAACCGCAAGTGTACTGATGTAGTTTATACAAGAATGGCAAGCAAGGTCGTATTCCTAAAGGATTGATATTCGAAACACTTAGGCTATAATAACATCGTATTCAAATTTTATTGAAGCGGCTGAATATTGAGTAATTTTAACTAAAAAATCGAAAATAAAAGAAAAACAAAAATAAATTTGCGAACCCCACAAGTATTTTCAACATCTATAGGAGCAACCTTAGGCACATAATCTCAACATGTTTCTTCAATATTAAATGCAATTAAAGTTTTAAAAACCAATTCATGCAATTCTATGGGTTCAACTCCTAAAATAGTTTATTCCCCCTCAGGGTGGCGCATAAATAAATAGATTAATAATAATTGAGGTCTCCCAATACATTACAACTATTACTAACTCCCAAAAGATCTTTGAATTGAAATACTCCCCACAAACAGGAGTAGTCTCCGATACATTACCCTCGTTTATATCCGAATTCGATTTTTGTCTCGTTAAAACTCACCTCCCGGATTATGGACTAACAAGTGTGACATGCAAATTATTCCCGTCAAACAAAAATAATTATAAATAAGCACTCGAATTCATAAAATAGAAAGCATGAATTAATTAAGAAAGCAAATAATCATATTTAACATGAATCCACAGTTTCGATTATGCCCTTAAGATGGGAAAGATAAGCCCAACATTGATTATAAGCTCATAGACAAATTCGAATCAATATTATGACATCGTTTAAGCACAGACAAGAGTTCTTAGACATAGAAAGAAAACCCCTTCTTGTCAGGATGGATTCCCCTCCTAAGCTTTAGAAACTCTTGTGCTCCCGTAGATGCGAAAGCCTTGTGGTGTTCTTCGCGACCTAGCCTTCTTCGCTCGGGAAGATCCTCGATTCTTGGGTTCTTTGTGTTATTTGATGTGTTTTTCCGTATGAAGTGATATATTTTCGTGCAAGCTTTGGGTCAATTTTATAGATGCTTGGAGAGATCACTTGTAGAGTTGGAATGGGAAGAAAATACAGAAATACGCGTTGAGACAGAGTCCCACACGGCCTGGTCGTGTGGCACCACACGACCGTGTGGTGTTGGTTTCAGCCTTTCTTCGCACGCCCGTGTGAGCTCACATGGTCCGGTGGTGCAGTGCAATGTCCTTTCCCACACATCCGTGTGGCCTTCTCCGCCCTCTATTTTGCCCTTCTTCACATGGTTGTGTGGTGTTTCACACGGCAATTCCACACGGCCTTGTGACACCACACGATCCAACCGTGTGAAGTATTTTTGTCCACTTTCTTCGTCGTTTTGATCTTCTCTTCGCATTCGTCAATCTTAGCTGGGCATTCCAACTTATATTTCTTCATTTTAAGCTCCGTTTTCTCGCAAAATAACAAGAATACGCTGTGAGATCATGCCCTTTTAAGGAAACCAAGTAAAAACATAGTAAATATGCGTGCAAATGCATTAAATATATATCATTTTAAGCCCCAAAATGCATGTATATTTTACACACTTCAAAATCTCCCAAACTTAAAGCATTGTTCGTCCTCGAGCAAATTAAGAAAAAACAATATAAGGGGTAAAAACGAGCGAACACCCAAGAACACTATGAACATTAAATAGCATTTGACTCCATATTCAAGGAAACCATGTAATTCATCATCAGGAAGTCATTATTTATAAACTTGGCATAATTAATACTCTTTTGGGCACTTGACATCGCGACTCACAAGTAAATAGTGTATCACTCTACTCTCAAAAGTGTATGGATAGTGTTTATGCTCAAACTCAATTCGTGAAAGTAGGACTACCATAAGCACAAATCGTCTAACATTTCTACCACTTTTGTGTGCACAACTTAAGAATCAAAAAGGACTTTTATTAGGTTGTAATGTAGGCTCTTTGGTAAGGGTAGGGAAATTTGGATTAAGTGACTTGACTTGAGCAAATAGAATTTAAGCTTACAGACTTGTAATTCACCAACCCAATTTCAAAGATAATATCGGTTTTGGCAAAATAGTTTTTAGTCCTCTAAGTGAACCGACCTGGAGCTTTAGTCCTCACTTACTAATTTGTATGATATTAGTCTTCTAACTAAATATTTCAGATATTTACTCCTGTTACCTCCTATACACGGTCAACCTAACCGAAAAGTCGATGTGGCATTTTTTTCAATAAAATATATTTTTATTGACTAAAATGATGACATGTACCCATAGTTGGATCATTTGGAGGAAACTTGGTTTTGGTACCAAAATGGAGGGAAAACTAATATTTAGTTATAAAATATAAAAAAACTATATTTTGGAAAAAATAATTATATTTTTGAAAAAAAAATATTAGTTATTTTTTTGAAACAATAATTTGGTTATGGTTTAAAAAATAATACCAAATTATTCTATAAATAATTTATTATTTTTAAAAATAATTTAAATTATATTTAGTTATAAATATAGTTTTTTAACAATATTTTTCCAACTTTTATAAATAATTCAGTTTTCCAAAATTATCAAGTTATTAAAAATTAGACAAAACTAAATATAGTTTGAAAAATTATATTTATAACTTGGATAATGTAAAAAAACTGAATTATTTTGAAAATTGGAAAAACTAATGTTAAAAATTATATTTATAACTAAATATACTTTAAATTATTTTTGAAAATAATAAATTATTTATAGAATAATTCGGTACTATGTTTTTAAACATAACCAAATTATTTTTTTGAAACAAATAACTTATATTATTTTTTCAAAAATATAATTTGTTTTTTCAAAATATATTTTTTTTTTATATGTTTACTTACATTTTTATATTATTTTTAATTTATTCACTTTCTAAATGTTTAAATTTTAAATATAATATTATATTGATGTTATTGAATTAAAATAATTTGGTTATGGTTTTAAAAAATAATTTTAATTATATTTTTATATTATCTTTAATATTATATTGATGTTATTGAATTCGAAAAATTGTTTTTAAAAGTTGATAATGTCAAAAACTGAATTATTTTTAAAAGTTGGAAAAAATAATGTTAAAAACTATCAAATTTCCCCACTCATTTTTTATTTCTATAAAAAGTAATAAAAATCTGGAAAAAAAGATAAAAAATAATTGTAATTTATGTTTTTCCAAATATGTGATTAGCATTAATTTGTTTTTCAAATATGAGTGTGTACTATATTAATTATTACATTTGTGTTTTTATTGTTCTTTTTAAAATTTAATAACTTTTTTGTTTTTGATTAGTTTTTGACGTGTAATATATTAAATTAATGATCTTCTTATAATCTTGAGTTTGACACCTATATTGTATATATAAACTACAAAATAAATAAATAAAAATATAAATATTAACTCCAAATATATTTTGGAGTGGATTTTAAAAAATATGATTCGGGCTATTGAACAATTTTTATATTCATATATTTTGACTATTGCAATTTTTATTTTCAAGATAAATTGACTTTTCACCCTCATCATAATTTGGTAAGTTCGATTATTAATATGAAATTATTTTGACAACAACTTTTATACTTTCTTAATTTCAAAAATAAAGGCCTTGTATGGTTATGTTTCCATGGACCATTTCTAGTTTCTAGTGTGTTGGAAAATGAATTTTGAAAATTTATTGATTTTCGTGTGAAAACCGAAATTATGTTTGGATGAGTAAATAAAAATGAGTTTTATGTAGGTTTGGAAATAATATTATGTTTGGATGAGTAGTTTTGAAGTATTATTTTATGTATATAATAATTTGAAAAGTTGATAGTGATTGAATATTTTAATTGAATGTATAATATTATATCTGTAAGATTGTAGGCTAGTGGGTCCTATTAGTATATATGGTAATATTTTAAGTAGATAAAGTTGATAATGAAGGGTCCCACATATATATTTGGATAAAAAATGAGAATAGTGATTGATGAGTAATGTAGGATAACGTATAGGGTTGAGAATTGAAATTATAGGTTTGAGATGTTGTTTTATGTGAAAAATGGAAAGGGAAAATGATGATTTCTATTGGAAAATTTATAAACAAACATGATTCTATTTCTATGAATAGTTGGAAATTGGAAATGGGGGCTTGGAAACATAAACAAACAAGGCTAAGATTTGTAAGTTTCAGTTTACCGGATTTTCACATAATTCATACTTTCCTAATTTAAAATAAATAAATTTATATTTTGATCTCCAAAAAATAATGAAGATTATAAAAAAAGTGATATGAATGTTTATATTATAATAATTAGTAAGCTTTTGATACTCTGAATCATAATTTATTACTTAATAATTTAATTATTTATTAAAAAAGGTCAATATTTATTTTATTTATGTTCTTGCCAATAAAGAAATTTTACTGGACAATTATATATTTTATTGCATTTTCTCTTAAAAGAATATGGAAAACACAAAATATCCTATCATAATTTTTAAAAAAGTTCGAACAATACACAACAAAATCTATAAAATAATCAATACTCGAAAAGTTGAACATGGAATACAAATATGGACAATAACATTGGAAATAAAAAAATATCTAACAAAAACATGAATAAATAAATAAGTTTTAGGTATATATAATTGTATGTATCAATGTATTATATTTGAGAAAATAATCCACCATAAATATTACATGAAATACGTGAAATATGAAAAATCCTACATATGTATAATTCATTGTATCTATGTATTATATCGGATAAAATAATTTAATGTATAAATATTATATGGAATGCCTGAAATATTGAAATGCTAGATACATATATATATATGTGTGTGTGTGTGTGTGTAAAACGATTCATGTCACGCCCCAAATAATAATCCAAGATAATAAATAAATAAAACATAAAGAATATAAAAATAAATCCATCACAGTTATAGGAAACCAAATACAAAATACTTACTTATCGTCTATTACAAGCCAAAACAGCGGAAGTCTTAATATTATAAGTATGTTTTAAAATAACAGATACCAAAGTGGCTTATTACATGCCATGATCAAAATACTTAGAGGAATTTAATATATAAACTGCCAGGACCAAAGCCCGGATTACTCCTGAATTGGGGTGTCCGGATCATCTTCATTATTTTTTGTAAACAATTTAGAAAACGTGGGGTGAGCTAAACGAGCCCAATGGTGGGGTTTGGGGAATGCGTAAGAAGAGTTTTTAAAAAAAATGTGAAATTCTTTGAAAGAATATGTGTGATGCATGTGGTGTGCGCAATGGATGCCAAGCAAAGTAAATAGCATTTTCTAATGACAAACCAAAATTTTATCTAAATACGAGAATATGTCATCGAAAATTTCTAAAAAAGAAAGCATGTTGATTAGACATTCCACAATAATAACACAGTGTCGATGTCGAATTTACACCGCACCTTAATGTTCTAGTTTAAACTGATTTCAAAACGGACAAGGTTCTATGCCTCATTTTAATATCAAATAGTTGGGATAACATAACGATAAATGCGAGGTCGGTGTGGAATAAACACCGCACTCCATTGCATTCTCCAACGTACAAGGCTGAAGCCTAACACCTTATTCCTCGCGAGTGGCTCGAAGACTCCTTAGTTGTGGGTTTAAACCCAGAGACCGTCATATTTCGGAATATATAAATACTACGACCCAAGTTCTGCTGCTGTCTCCGGCCCGACCAGAAAAATAGGAATACGCACATGTATAGTTGAGATCAACAGACAACTATTCGATTGTTTGTCTGATCTACACACGTCGACACAACTCGATAAACGATAACAGAATATAGTAACAATAAACGACTCCTTATCAGTAAACTAATATCAATGACAAGGAAAGAAGAACGGTAAATGATAACCATACCATTTACCTTACTATGAGTGCAAGGAATTCAAGTACCATTTCATAAAAATATATATTGTACACAAATGGTATAACAATAATAATATATCAATTAGATTAGGTAACAAGATATAAGGTAAGTGATGTTATTTATACACCTTACATCAAAATCAATTCCAAGTCATTTGTTATTATATACTTTTGTTATTGTATCAAAAGCCTAATGGTGTAATTGACAAGAATTAGTTACTAGTCCAAACGAGGTACCTAATTTTACTAGGTGATTTGCAATATTTGCTAATTCAAATAACAAGTAACAAGAACTATACCTCTGTTATTGGCACTAATAAGTTAACTCATTATTTGATTTTCTTGCAAGGTGGGATAAGTCATTAGCTATGATATCATTTACATTAACGTCCTAGCTATTAATTCAAAATATAAATCTAAATGGCGTTTAAACTTTAATTTCTGTACAATTTATATTTCTTTAATTATTATATGATCTATCCCTCATTATCTATATTATTATTCATTCTAATCCAACAACATCTTTACAATGAGAAATAACAATATTTTAAAATCTGCCAAGCCAGTATTCTAAATAGTAGGAATTTAACAAGATTATTCTTCTACTTGTCAAACAACCATACCAAAAATAACAATAGTAAATTCAAAATTAAACATGCAAGCCATCATATTGACTACTCATTCAAGCAACATTAATTCATGCAATGTCATGATTTTTAAACTTGTATCAAGAAAAGATTTTTAACTAAAAAGTTCACCCAAAACAGAATAATATTAGATAAATTTTTACCCACTTGTTTTTTATGTTTGATTGTCAAGTAGCTACGGCACCAAGAGCGGCTCGGGCTCCTACACGAATTTCCAACACTTTTTAGTCAAAACATTTTTAACAATTATTAATATTTTAGAATATATAAAATAGCTATATAACTTATAACCCAAAATTATCAAAAGTAGTTTATTATGAAAAATAACATGGGAAAGAAGAAGAAAAAAAAAGAAGTGAGGCCGGAAATATTACGGCCATACTAGCCATGGCGCCCGATGGCATCGGTGGTCCGTCTCCGGAGAGCAGCGGCAGTCCGATATTTCCGGCGGCCTAAAACCGATTTTTCCGTTCCCTTCACTCTTTATGATCCAAAAATAAATTCAAAAATAAAATTTAACAAGATATATCCTATTTTTAATAACAAGAAATATAATAAAGTTTGTAATAATAGTATCAAAATTCATAGACTTGATATTTTTACTAACATGAAAAGGTTCTTGGCATTTTTCTCAACCTTATGGTGAAAACCTTAGTGGTTCTCTTGGAATAGCCTCATTGAACCAAAAATGACCAACTATAATCTTAATAAACACATTATTTCAAAATGGTTTGAAAAAAAGAAAAAAATATTTGTAATATATGGTGAAATTAGTATATTTAATGATTTTAACAACATGCAAAAGGTTCTAGGTAATTCTCCCTCAACCTTAAGGTAAATTTTAGCGGTTTATTTGGGAGTAGCCTCATTGAACCCTTAGGAAATAACACTTGAAATATAATTTTAAACTTCGAAATAATTAAAAAATAAAATACAAAAACAGCCCCAAAATTATCCATAGGAAAATAACACTTGAGAAATAATTTTAAAATTCAAAATAATTAAAAAATATTACAAAAACAGATCCAAAAATACCCATGGGCAATGGTTTTGGTAGTTTTCTGGTGGTGGTGCTTCACCTCAACCTCAAAGATTAAATCCCATAGTGTTAATGGGTGAACTCCATTTTTAAACTTCAAAAAACACCACAAAAAATTAAATATAAACAACAAACAAAATAAAAAAATATAATTATAAACTAACCAAAAAAAATAAGGATATTGTCCTGTTTTTTTGCCACTGTCTGCGGTTTTCCGGTGGCCGGCGACTGTTCCGACGGCGGTGGCCGGAGGACAGACATCGGAAAATAAGAATGGGAAACGAGAGGGAAAGAAAAAGAAAAAAAATAGGGGAGGGGGTTTCTGGTGGCCGACGGCCGGCAGGGTGGTGGCGGTCGGTGCCACAGGAGGAGGAAGGGAGAGGAGAGAGTGCCTTACCTTTTAGTGTGTGTTAGTAGGTGTAAAAATACTGAAAATATGTTTAGGGTTAGGGTTCCAAGGTATTTATATGGGTCCAAAGTGGGTTAGGCTTTTGGTTGAGTTGGGCTTTGAGGTGGGCTAGGCTTAACTAATATTCAAGGCTGAAAAATAACTGAAAATTAGGTCCAAAATTGGTCTAAAGTTTGGGCTAGAGGTTCAACAAATATTACAAGTCCAAAAGAAAAATATTTATAAAATATAAGACAACTCTATAATGTATAAAATTAAATAAATTAATCATATAAAAATGATAACAATTTAAATTCTAGCTCTTATAAACAAGAATAAAATTCTAATAATATAAATAATATATGATTAATTTTTTATATGATTAATTTATTTAATTTTATACATTATAGAGTTGTCTTATATTTTATAAATATTTTTCTTTTGACTTCTAAAATTTGTTGAACCTCTAGCCCAAACTTTAGACCAATTTTGACCTAATTTTCAGTCTCTTATAAACAAGAATAAAATTCTAATAATATAAATAATATAAAGTCATAATTAGTTAAGAGAAAAAAATATATATAGCTATAAAAATTTAATTACACCACCAAATACGATAATTACCTTGGATATCTCAAGGTTAGTCGATGGGGTTTCACTTACTCCCCTCCTTCAAAGAATTTGGCTCCCAAATTCTTTCTTGAAATAACTCTAGGTAATTCTTGATCACATCTTCATCCAACTCCCAAGTCGCATCCTCGGGTTTATTATGCTTCGCCATAACACCTTCACTAGAGGAATTCTTTTTCCTATAACTCTTTAATTTGATGGTTAATAATTCGCAATGGTTGCTCCACGTATGATAAATCTTCTTGAATCACAGGGGATCACATGGATCTCTTCTTTGATGATATGCATTGGATCATGATTATATTTCTTAAGTCGATATACGTGGAATACATCATGCATCTCCGCCAATGCCACCTAGGAAGGTTAAGTCAATTAGCCAGTGCCGATTCTCTCCACAATAGGGTATGGTCCTACATACCGGGACTTAGTTTTTCGCCTTTTCTCGGATTGTATAAGACCATTTCTTGGTGATAATCTAAAAATACTATATCCCCAACTTAATTCTAGATCACTTTGCCTATTATCCGCATAACTCTTTCGCCGACTACGAGCGAGTTATATTCTTTCTTTAATGAGTCGGACCTTTTTCATTTACTTTTTGAACTAAATGTTTTTTGCAATAGCTATCTGAAACCCTCTTCTCTGTTTCGGCGTCCATTTGTCATCTATATCCTAGTGTATTGCAGATCTACATTTTCTCCCATACAAAGCTTCATACGACGCCATACCAATATTTTCTTGATAACTATTGTTGTGGGCGAATTCTGCTAATGGGAGATGTGAATCCCAACTTCCAGAGAAATCCAATGTACAAGTCCTCAACATATCTTCTAAGGTTTATAGCTTCCTCTCAGACTGCCCATATGTCTGTGGGTGAGCAACAATGCTAAAACTTAATTGTGTTTTCAATTCTTCGTGAAGACTTTTCCAAAATCGGGATACAAATCTTGGATTTCGATTTGAAACAATATCAACTGGTACCCCATGTACTCGAACTACCTTCCTTATGTATAATTGAGCTAATCGCTGTAAACTCTCTGTCTTTCTGATAGGTAACAAGTGGGAAGATTCCATTAGTCGATCCATAATCACCTAGATTGAGTCACGACCGCTTTGAGTTCTCGGCAAATCAGTAACAAAGTCCATCATAACTCTTTCCCATTCCACTCGGGAATTGTCAATGGTTGTAGTAAACCGGATGATCTCGATGCTCGCTTTCATACGCCGACAAGTCAAACACTTTGCTATGTGTCCAGCTACTTGGTTTTTCATATTCACCCGCCAAAACTTTTTCTTCAAATCTTTATACATGTTATTACCGCCAGGGTGAATCGTATACCTAGAGTGATGAGCTTCAGTTAAGATCTTATTTCTCAAGCCTTCATCATTCGGTATATAAACTTTATTCCTGAATCTCATGATCATGTCGGTCCCCACCAAAAAATCTGGTCTCAACCCTTAGCGTATCTTTTCTTTTAATATCTTAAGTTTTCGTCATTTTTTGTGCCACTCGGATCCTATCCCAGTTCTAGCTTCAATGATAAGTTGGCATGCAAGAGACGGATTCCTATTGTTCTCGGGTTTCAATAACTCAATTCTTTGAGGGAATTGCACTCTCGAATAATCAATCTAGCTAGTTGAGCTTTTCTACTCAAGGGCAATGATCGCGATTTGCGCATTAGCTTTGCCTGGGTGATATTGTATATCAAAATGATAATCTTCCAACAATTCCACCCACATCCTTTGCCTCAAGTTCAACTCCTTTTGTGAGAAAATGTACTTATGTCACGCCCCCACGGGACGCGATGATGATCCACAACTTATATACAAGTAAACCAAACAATCTCTATAATATCAACGAAATCCCAATGGAAGCAGTCAAATAGCAAATGAAATAAAGAAGAAGTACGAATTACAACTTACGGTCGACAAATATCCAAATTACATCCCCGAGAACAACTAAAGATAATAACTTAATAGTCAAGGTCCTACGCCCTTATATTACGACCATAATGAAAAGAGAATAAAAGAGTCCAACAACAAATACAAGAAACAAGTCCAGAGAAACATCAACAACAATAGATAACAAGTCCAACAAGTGGAGCATAGGAGCTCGGTCCGTGGTATGTTCAACATCTTCAACAAGGTCCCCATCTAAAGGTTAGAAAACGAGGAGGGGATAGAAATTTGTGGATGGGGTGATCGTGTGCAAGTGTGGCGATATATAATTAATGCGAGCTTGATTGTATGAAAACGCGTGAGATATGATGCATGAATTCACACACGATCCACAAGCATCGTGATAAAATATTTAAGTAATATACTTATACGATTTAAGAAAACGATTCGTGGTCACACAAAGACTATGTGATTGAGGCAAGACGGTAGGATTGTGTGCGGAATGTAACGCCAATCCTATGCAAGAATGGTTGCGACGGATTTATAGCGCCAACCAATGGAATACAAGTAATTTGCGTGCACGGATTTGTAGCACCAACCAAACGGGTCCGAGTAACTCCGGAATCGTGTGGAATAGACAGAGATTCTTTCGTTCTTCCTTGTAACTCCACGGCAAGATGGTCCAAGACTGTCACCTTATCGCTCCATAGGCAAAGACTAAATCCACAGTGGAGCTAGCAAGGCTCGGATTTGTCATAATCATGATTATACCTCAAGTACTACGACCCGCTTCCCTTGGACAAACTCCATCCCTCTGTTGCGGGATTAGGACGATGGGACCGAAAGAGTGGAATAGCGGCCGAGCTGCCCGGTTCTATCCCCGACGTATCCATTCCGACTGTGAGCTCGACACACCAAGTTGACTCAGCAGGAAAGTAAAAACAAGTTCAGGTAGTCAACCAGGAGTCGAGTATTATTGATTGTGGAAGCGATTCGGGAAAATTTTTGAAAATCGCGAGTGGCAATTATGGCGTTGGCGGAGTTATTTGGATGAAGATGATTATCGGAAGGATAAGCGGTCTTCGATATTTTGAAAGATTAGGTGGAACATAAGTCCGTTATAGATTCAAAATCGCAAGACAAGGAAGTCGCCCGCGATCGGGTATTAATCGGTCAAGGCGATCCGATAAGTCAAGGGATTTTTGAGAAAATAAAATATTTTAATCAATAATTAAAGTCAGATGGTCCAGGGCTGTTTGAGTAAAAGGAAAATAATATGAGTTAGGTCCTTGATAAAAAGAAAATTTGCAATTAGCCCCGTTTTGTAAAAACTAATACTTTTGGGGTTAAAAATTGAATAAATAAATATCCCGACCTTGAAAAAAATATGAGGTAAGTTCCTAAATTATCTAAATTATTCAGAGATTCAGTTTTTAAAGTTTTGAGGTCGAGTTTTTATAAAATTCTCACATTGGCCCCAAATTTGGTAAAATTGTCATTTCGGGCCCTAAGTTTAAAATAATTGGAACTCACAAACCGGAAGGGCTTTTAATGTGATTCCAGTTGAAAAATATCACTAAGGTTAGTGGGATATTGTGGCAAAAGCAGTTTTAAAAATAAATAAGTGTAGGTCTTTTAACTTTTGAAAATCTCATTTTTGTCCCATTTTGAAATAATTGCCTTTAAGGCTTTTAGGGTCCAATTGTTATGAAATTTGAACCTTGGGTCCAAAATATAATTAAGTTATAGTTAAATTAGTAATTCCAGGTGCATGGGCTATATAAGTCCTGGAAATTTCATTTGGGTCCTCAAGTTTAATCTTTTACAATTTGATCCCTCAATTTTAGTAAAATTACTTTCCAAGTTCTAAACATTTGGATTTTTGGAATACACTTAAAATATGTCATTTCCAGTCCCTTAAGAGTGAAAATTTCAAATTTTGAATCTAAGGTCTGGTACAGTTTCAGAAATTTCAAAGTAGCCCTTAAACTTCTAAAATTTACAATCTAGTCCTTGGGCTTTTAAAAGTAGATTTATTTATCTTAAAACTATTAAAACTTTATTAAAATGTCCAAAAGTCATTTTTGAACCTTGAGTACAGTCCCAAAATTCGAAATTTGCAGAGGGGTCTCTTAAGTTTTATTTTCTTGCAATTATGGGAATGAGATGGGTTTGAATAGAATGTTGGGAAGACTCCAACATGTTGGAAGATTTAATATTAAAGAATTAATGTATAAGATATTGTGTATAAGGTTTGTATTAATGGTGTAATTATACACAAGATGAATAATATAAGGTGTAAGTGTACAAGAGTTGGGAGATATTTCCACACCAAAAATCCCATGTTTGGCCGTCCACTATAGGGGTATTTTTGGTATCCATATATTTTTTTGTCCCAAATTTGATGATAATAGATGAATAATATCAATCTCCAAATTAATTAGTGATTTCCTTGATCACTTATAAGTCTCATGATCACTTAATCTAAATCAAATTCTGAATTCTATAAGGTAAAAGTCTCTAAAATAAATAGTCTCTTAAAATTCTAAGGTGACTAATAAATACAAAAATAGTAATAATGATCAATCAAGTGATCATAAATGCGAAATATAATTAGTAAATGATCATGATCACAAGTAATAAATAAAAATGAAATTAAATGCAAATATATATTATTAATATTTACCCGTCTAAGTGACGCGATAAAATAGTCGATCAAATACATAGACGACAAAAGGATCAATTACGTGCTCGGAAGAAATCGGGGCTTCACATCCTCCCTCCTTAAAAGAATTTGGTCCCCAAATTCTCTTTTAATAGTTCCAGGATATTGATTCCTCATGTCTTCTTCCATCTCCCACATTGCGTCTTCGTCTCCGGTTGTGGTTTCGCCACACCACTTTAACCATCGGAATCTCCTCTTACGCAACTCACGTATTTGCCGATCAATGATCCGGATCGGCCTCTCGGTGTAGGATAAATTTTCCATTAGAGGAGGAGTATCATGAGTGATGATATATTCGGGATCCGGTTGATACTTCTTCAATATCGATACGTGGAATACATCGTGCATTCCCGCATATGGTTGCCGGTAACTCGAGTCGGTAGGCTAACTTCCCAATCCTCTCGTAAAATCTTATAAGGTCCAACATATCTCGGACTCAACTTTTCTCCTTTCTTCGGATTGATCAATCCTTTCCGTGGTGAGAGTCCGAGAAATACTTCATCTCCGACTTCAAATTCCAAATCCTTTCTTCTCTTGTCCACGTAACTCTTTTGGCGGCTCCGAGTCGTGCGTGCGAATCCGCTCCTTGATCAGCTTGACCTTCTCCATGGCTTCCTAAACTAAGTCGACCTTTGGAATCGAGGCGACTTTCGTTTCTCTTTCGAGTCCAATGGTCATCAATCTCCCGGTGTAGTGGGGATCTACATTTTCGCCCATATAATGCCTCGTAGGTGCCATCCCAATCGTGGCACGATAGCTATTATTGTAGGCGAACTCGGCTAATGGTAAGTGCGAATCCCAACTTCCTTGGAAATCCAAGGTGCATGCTCGCAACATATCTTCGGGGTTTGAATCATTCGCTCAGATGTCCCATCGGTTTGTGGATGTCTTTGCCGTCTTTGAAACTTAGTGGCATACCCGATTCCTCGTGCAAGCACTTCCGAACTGGAGACAAACCTTGGGTCTCTGCCGATACTATGTCAACAGTACTCCATCCAAATCGAATAATCTATCGGATATAAATCTGCGTAAGTTTTCGCAACCTATCAGTTTTCTTGATGGGTAAAAAGTGTGCGATTTTGAGTCGAGTCTCTACAACTACCCAAATAGCATCATGGCCTCCTCTAGTCCTTGGTAGATCCGTCACGAAGTCCATCATTATGTGTTCCTATTTCCACTGGGAATTCTCAACATTTGTAGTAAACCGGATGGTCGTTGGTGTTTCGCTTTTACTCGTTGACAAGTCAAACATCTCGCAACGAAATCCACTACCCTGGTTCTAAATGTTTACCCACCAATAACTCCGTTTCAAATCCTTATACATCTTATTTCCTCCGGGATGTATAGTGTATCTCGAACGGTGTGCCTCTGCAGATTTTATTCCTAATCGCCTTTCGTCACTCGGTACACAAACTCGATTCCGAAATCGATAACCCCATCTTCATGCACCGAGAATTTCGATCTCTCTCCTTTAAGTATCTTCTCCTTTAGTTTTTGAAGATGCACATCAGTCCCCCGTGCTTCATTGATTTCATTCAAATGCAGATCGGTCTAACTAAAATGTTAGCACATGAAATCGAGTATTGGTTCTCGCCGATTCCACTCTCGAATCATAAGTCCGCTAAGCTCGCCTTTCGCTCAAAGCGCCTACTATGTTAGCTTTCAGGGATGGTATTGAATATCAAAGTGATAGTCCTCAATCAATTCCATCCATTTTCGTTGCCTCAAATTGAGATCTTTCGGGAGAATAGATACTTCAAGCTCTTATGATCTGTGAAAACCGTGAATGTTGCTCCGTAGAGATAGTGTCTCCATTTCTTTAACGCGAACACTATCGCCGCCAATTCCAAGTCATGCGTTGGATAATTGGCTTCATACGGCTTGAGCTTCGTGATGCATAAGCGATGACCTTTCCTTCCCGCATGAGCCTTTGCTCCTAGTCCTTCCTTTGATGCATCACTATAGACGACAAAGTTTTCTTCCCTTTGGAAGAGCTAAGATTGAGCCGTAGTAAGTCATTTATTTGACTCTTGAAACTAGCCTCGCACTTGTCATTCCACTCAAACTTGACTTTTTCAGGTTAGTCGAGTGAGCGGTCCGACTATCTTGGAGAAATCCTGGATAAATCTTTGATAATATCCACTTGTCCTAGAAAACTCCCGATCTCCGTTACCGACTCGGGTTGTTTCCATTCAACCCTTTGTTTGTACCTTGAAGGATCTACGGTGATCCGGTGCGGATACTATGTGTCCCAAGAACGCGACTTCACTAAGCCAAAATTCGCACTTGCTTTGAATTTGGCATACATCTTATGCTCTCGTAGTGTCTCCTAAACAATTTTCGAGATGACATTCATGCTCTTGTCTAGACTTAGAGAGTATACCAAGTATGTCATCAATGAATATCACTACGAATTGATCCAAATAAGGTTGAAAGACTCGATGCATTAGATCCATAAATGTTGTTGGTGCGTTCGTCGGATCGAAAGGCATCACTACAAACACGTAGTGTCCATATCGAGTTTGAAATGCGGCTTTGGAAATGTCTTCTTCGGATCTTGATTGGTAATATCCTTGTTGTAAATAAAACTTGAGTACACTGTCGCTCCTTGAAGTTGATCAAATAGTTCGTCTATTCTCGGGAGGAGATATTTGTTCTTGATGGTCACGCTATTAAGACCACAATAATCTATACACGTCTTAATGTGCCATCCTTCTTTTGACAAATAGTACAGTGTGCTCCCATGGAGGATAAATCCCACATCCATCGTGAAACACGTAATTGTGTCTTCAACTCTTGCAACTCAAGAGGAGCCATTCTATACGGTGTTCTAGCAATCGGGGCGATTCGCTAATACCCGATGGTGAACTCGACTTCTTTATCCGGAGGGAAAGTGGTGAGTTCTTGTGGAAATACATCCGTGTATTCCGATACTATAGGTACTTGGTTAATTTGTGTTTCAACCTTGGGTTTGTTAATTACAAACGCCAAGTACCCTTGTGCCCCTCTAGTGATCGCTTCCTCGCTTTCATTGTTGAAATGATTGGGGCAATCTTAACTCGTGCCCTTCCCGAAATTTCCACTTCGGGTTTTCCGTTCACATAGCTTAATGGACTTGTTATGGTAGTCCATTTGTGCATGGTGTGCAGACAACGATTCATTCCCAATATCACGTCGTATTCGGATATAGGTAATAAGATCAAATCGGGAGGAAAATTTATCTCATCAATCTTAACTTCGCATGCATTATAGATAATATCATTATCGGCTCGCGCCCATAGGAGTTGACACTCCTAGACATATGGGCATATGTTCCATGCATGCATGCAAGGTTGTGTACAAAATGCGGTGCGACAAATGAATGCGTTGATCCAGGTCAAATAGTATTTTAGCGTAGTGCTTAGATACTAGAACCGTACCTTCCACCACGTCTGTTGCCTCCGGAGCCTCATGTCCGGTAAGTGCAAATGCTCGGCGGGCATCCTTTCCCGATTACCCTGGTCATTGCCCGCTTCGCGGGCGGGGCCTGTTTGGTTCGGTCTTCGTATTTCCGGCAATCTTTCTGCTGGTCTTGATTACTACCACAGCGCAAACACTTTCCTTGTTTACGCCAACAATCATTGGCAGTATGTCCCGATTTCTGGCAATGTGCACACACTTGACCCGGCTTTCCTTGTACTGGTCCCTTCCCTTTATCTGTCTTATTAACTGGTCCCTTCTGAAACTTAGCAGGCTGTTTAGATGGTTGTCCCACAGCTGTCCTCTTGAGACTGTTTGATGGCCTACTCTGTTGAATCTGTCCAATACGGTTCGATCCCGACTCGATGCGGAGAGCCGCTTTGCCTTTCTGCGGTGAGTAGGTTGTCAGTTCAACAGTCAACAGTTGTTTTTGAAGTTCCAGCTTCAATCCTCGTGTGAACTTGTAAAGTTTGTCCTCTTCTGTACTGATTGTCCCCAGAGCATACTTGGACAATCGATGAAATTCGGACTCATACTGAGCTACAGACATGTTCCCCTGCCTCAACCTATGGAATTCATCCCGGCGCGCCTCTTTCACAACCTGTGGAATGTACTGTTCATTGAACTCGGCCAAGAAATTTCCCCATGTTCTGGCTACTCGGTCATGTTCCCACCTTCTCTCAATCGCCCTCCACGAGTCTCTAAGGCCGATTCTAGACGAAATACGGCGAGTGTGACTTTTTGCTCATCGAATATTGGAGAGCATTGAAGATATTCTCCACTTCTCTATCCATTCTTCTACCTTTAAGTCGTCCGGCTCTCCTAAGAAAGTCGGTGGGTCGAACCGTAGGAAACGCTCCAAAGTGCGGTCGTTTGCCTCTCTAGCGGGTTCGGGAGCATGGTGTTGAGGCTCGCTTGTTGCCTCATGAAAACCCGAGATTTGTTGTGGAGCCTATGCGGTCAAATTGTCTCTGCAGCAGTGGAGGGGCGGTGGTAATTGGGGAGGGTACCCGGTCTTTGGGTACGTCGTCATTCCTTGGGGAACTCGGCGAGGTCTCCCACGTCCACGATGTTCACCATTCTCGTATCTTGAAGTGTTAGTTGCGATCCATGAGTAAATGAATACAATAATTATTTTGCGTAAAGCAAGTTATATTATAGGAAAGTAACAACAAAACACAAGACATTTGAATAAATAGAAAAGGCATATCCATTAATGTAAAACTTGAATACACCCATGAAGTACAACAATAGTAATACCGAGTCAAAGATACATCTGAATCAAAATACAACTGAATCTAATACAACAGAAAGCAAGGTACAACATGGTTGAATAAGTGTCTACAACAACGAGAGCACAATCTAACAATCAAGCTAACTACTCAGTGAGGTCGCCATCATCGTCACTAGCAACTACGTCAATAATTGAGGCCTGGTCGGGCCGAGGTGGCGCATCGACCTCAGGCCAATCGACGAAATCCAGCCAATGCTCGAATCCCTATGCATCATCAAGCGGAGCAGCCTCAAGTGCCTCAGGCTCTCCGACCTCGACTGGATCCCCCTCGGGATCCTCCTCGGGGTCCTCATCAGTCCTCCTCGGCCCCTCCTTAGCGTCGGGTGCACGGGCTCCACCTCGGGTGGTGGCAATGGGCGTGCATTAGCCGCCCAGCAGCCTCCAAAGCGACATCTCATTTGGCCGGGCTAGGCCTGTGTAAGATCCTTTATCACGTTCATCTTCTTGATGAGGGTCTCCTCCAAGCGCTCAATGGTGTCTCGAGACATGTGGGCGTCCATCTCCCACTTCCTCGGCGGCCATCACTCGCTCTCTTCATTTTTTCTCGCACATTATCCAGGACGCTCCTGGATAATCAGATCCGATCCTCTCGTGCCCATATAGTGTTGTCGCGGTCCTTAATAATGATGGTCAACTCGTTCTTTTCGTCTTGGCTCCTTGCCAGGCAATCGTGTCAAGTCCCCATTCACGATGGCGCTCCTCGGACGGCTACGAGGTAGCTCGAATACTCTCTCCGGTGCCGGTGAATTGTAAGTGCCCAAAAGTAATCCCGCTCGGCACAAGACGGCCTCAAAAACGTCCCACCAAGTAGGTGGCGCCGGCTCCATCTTGATCAAACAAAACTAAGGCGGACGGTCAAAGGTAAAGAAAAGATAAGGAGGGAATAAGGAAAGAATGAACAAAGAAAGTCGTCAAGAGTCAACTAAGTCAAAACAAGTATGACTATGGAACCTCAAAATATGCGTTCTAACTTAGTTTCAATCTCAATAATATGGTTCTACACCAAATTGAAATCGATTTCACACTAATTAGTCAAGTCGCAAAGATTACCCAAAACACGGCATCGAGGGTCCTATCCTGGTTTAGCTCGGTGTAAGTTTCCATCTTACTAACTGGCTCGATACCACTCTAATGTCATGCCCCAGGCACGGGGACGCGACGATGATCCACAACTTATATACAAGTAAACCAAACATCTAGACAATATCAATGAAATCCCAATGGAATGGAGCAGTCAAATAGTAACGGAAATAAAGAACAAGTACGAATTACAACTTACGGTCGACAAATATCCAAATTACATCCCCGAGAACAACTAAAGATAACAACTTAATAGTCAAGGTCCTACGCCCTTATATTATAGACCATAATGAAAAGAGAATAAAAGTGTCCAACAAAGCAAATACAAGAAACAAGTCCAAAGAACATCAACAACAATAGATAACAAGTCCAACAAGTGGAGCACAGAGCTCAGCTCGGTCCGTGGTATGTTAAACATCTTTAACAAGGTCCTCATCTAAAGGTTAGAAAACAGGAGGGGATGAGAGAGAAATCTCGGTGGATGGGGTGATCGTGTGCAAGTGTGGCGATATATAATTAATGCGAGAGCTTGATTGTGTGAAAAACGCGTGAGATATGATGCATGAATTCACACACACGATCCACAAGCGTCGTGATAAAATATTTAAATAATATACTTATACTGATTAAGAAAACAGTTCCTGGTCACACGACATTTATGTGATTCAGGCAAGACAGTAAGATTGTGTACGGAATGAATGCCAATCCTATGCAAGAGAATTAATGGTTGTGTACGGATTTGTAGTGCCAACAAATGCAATACAAGTAAGCGATTTGCGTCACGGATTTGTAGCGCCAACAAAATGGGTCCGATTAACTCCGGAATCGTGTGGATGGACAGCGATTCCTTCATTCTTCCTTGTAACTCCCCGTGCAAGATGGTCAAGACTGTCACCATATCGCTCCATAGCAAAGACAAAATCCAAAGTGGAGCTAGCAAGGCTCGGATTTGTCATAATCATGATTATATCTCAAGTACTACGACCCGCTTCCTTGGACAAACTCCGTCCCTCGATTCACGGGATTAAGGCGATGGGGCGGAAGAGTGGAATAGCGGCCGAGCTGCCCGGTTCCATCCCCGACGTATCCATTCCGACTATGAGCTCGACACACCAAGTTGACTCGGGCGAGAAAAGTAAAAACAAGTTGGGTAGTCAACCAGGCATCTAGTATTATTGATTGGAAGCGATTCGGGAAAATTTTCGAAAATCGCGAGTGACAATTATGGCGTTGGCGGAGTTATTTGGATGAAGATGATTATCGGAAGGATAAGCGATCTTCGATATCTTGAAAGATTAGGTGGAACATAAGTCCCCTATAGATTCAAAATCGCAAGACGAGGAAGTCGCCCGCGATCGGGTATTAATCGGTCAAGACGATTCGATAAGTCAATGGGTTTTTGAGAAAATAAAATATTTTAATCAATAATTAAATTCAGAGGGTCCAGGGCTGTTTTAGTAAAAGGAAAATAATTTGAGTTAGGTCCTTGATAAAAAGAAAATTTGCAATTAGCCCCGTTTTGTAAAAACTAATACTTTTGGGGTTAAAAATTGAATAAATAAATATCCCGACCTTGAAAAATTATGAGATCAGTTACTAATTCTCTAAATTGTTCATAGATTCATCTTTTTAAAGTTTTGAGGTCGAGGTTTTATAAAATTCTCACATTGGCCCCAAATTTGTTAAAATTATCATTTCGGGCCCTAAGTTAAAATAATTGGAACTCACAAACCGGAAGGGTTTTTAATGTGATTCCAGTTGAAAAATGTCACTAAGGTTAGTGGGATATTGGGGCAAAAATATTTTAAAAAGAAATAAGTGTAGGTCCTTTAACTTTTGAAAATCTCATTTTTGTCCCATTTTGAAATAATTGTCTTTAAGGCTTTTAGGGGTCCAATTGTTATGAAATTTGAACCTTGGGTCCAAAATATAATAAAGTTATAGTTAAATTAGTAATTGCAGGTACATGGGCTGTATAAGTCCTGGAAATTGTATTTGGGTCCTCAAGTTTAATCTTTTATAATTTGATCCCTCATTTTTAGTAAAATTACTTTCCAAGCTCTAAACACTTGGAGTTTTGGAATACACTTAAAATATGTCATTTCCAGTCCCTTAAGAGTGAAAATTTCAAATTTTGAAAATTAAGGTCTGGTACAGTTTCAGAAATTGCAAAGTAGCCCTTAAACTTCTAAAATTTTATAATCTAGTCCTTGGGCTTTTAAAGGTTGATTTTATTTGTCTTAAAACTCTTAAAACTTTATTAAAATGTACAAAAGTCATTTTTGAACCTGATTACAGTCCCAAAATTCGAAATATGCAGAGGGGTCCCTTAAGTTTTATTTTCTAGCAATTAAGTCCACCAACTTTCCATTTTTGTATTTTAAGTCCAAAAATTGAAATTTAATCAATTATGCCCGACTTGTCCAGGTTATAAGTCATACAAAATATGGATTTCAATGATCATACACATGCATGTTCATTTCATACAAAAATTCATCAAATAGAACATTAAATTGTACATGCATGCACCTAAATTTCAATAAATAGCATTTTTTGAGCAACACTTGAGAAATTTCACAACTTGATACATAAAATTGACATGCAATACATAAAATATATATATCTCAAGTGCTCATGATCAAAACACTACATGCATTTAACAAAAATCCCTAGAAGTTGGAAAGATTTTTCCACCCACCTTAAATTTCACAACTTGATATGAGGTCACTTAGGTCAGCCCCTAAGTCAAGAAATATCAAAAAGTTAGAGTTAGGAAAATGAGTGAAAATTAAGAAGAAAAAGAAGAAGATTAGAAAATTGGAAATACTACACTTTACCTTGTGTAGTAATTGAATTGGAACTAGTTGAAGCTTCAAATTTGGAATTTTTGGTTCACCTTCAAAATCACCTAAGGTCAGCCCCTATTTCTCAAAAATGAAAAAGGGGTGTTAAAATTTGAAGAAAATAGGAAGAAGAAAGAGAGAAGGGCTCTAGTGTCCAAATCTTACCTTGTAGTCCAATTTCTCTAACAATTATTCTTCAAGTCTTCTAAATTGACCACCATGCATGCATGTCTTCAAGTAGTTTTCTAAGTACTTCTAGTCAAAATTCAAACTTAAGTTAAGAAGGTGAAAGAGATGAACTAGGTGATATAAAAAAATGGATTGAAGATGAAATTTCTTACCTTGTTAGTATGGTTGGTTCGAATTTTTGGGAAGAAAATGGGGAGAGAATTCTTGTATTTTTCTAAGTGTTGAAGTGAAGAGAAGAAGAAAAGATAGAGAGATGAAAGATAATACTTAGAGAGAAGTGAGAGGATTTTGGCTTGGATGATGAATGTGTTAGTGAATTGAAGATGGAATTTTTTGCTCCAAAATGGCCTAATGGCCAATCACTATGCAAAGAGGGAGAGAGAAAAAAATTCAAGTCTTGAAAGTTGCTTCTTGCATGAGAGACATTTTGGTGGTCAAATATATGGGCATGAGATGGGTTGAATGGAATGTTGGGAAGACTCCAACATGTTGGAAGATTTAATATTAAAGAATTGATGTATAAGATATTGTGTATAAGGTTTGTATTAATGGTGTAATTATACACAAGATGAATAATATAAGGTGTAAGTGTACAAGAGTTGGGAGATATTTCTACACCAAAAATCCCATGTTGGTCGTCCACTATAGGGGTATTTGTGGTATCCATATATTTTTGTTATCCCAAATTTGATGATAATAGATGAATAATATCAATCTCCAAATTAATTAGTGATTTCCTTGATCACTTATAAGTCTCATGATCACTTAATCTAAATCAAATTCTAATTCTATAAGGTAAAAGTCTCTCAAATAAATAGTCTATTAAAATTCTAAGGTGACTAATAAATACAAAATTAGTAATAATGATCAATCAAGTGATCATAAATGCGAAATAGAATTAGTATATGATCATGATTACAAGTAATAAATAAAAATGAAATTAAATGCAAATATATATTATTAATATTTACCCGTCTAAGTGACGCGGTAAAATAGTCGATCAAATACATAGACGACAAAAGGATCAATTATGTGCTCGGAAGAAATCGGGGCTTCACAACTTAAGAATCTTATGATCGGTAAAAACCATGAATTCTCACGTCTACGAGATAGTGTCTCCATTCTTTAGAGCAAACACAATCGCACCCATCTCTAAATCGTGGGTGGGATAGTTTGTCTCATATGGCTTAAGTTTTCGAGACGCATAGGCAACCACCTTGCCATGTTGCATTAAAATTGTGCCTAGACCTTCCCTTGATGCGTCACTATACACCAAAAGTTCTCTAGTCCTTCGGGAAGGGCTAACACTGGTGCAATGGTGAGTTTATTCTTTAACTTCTGAAAACTAGCCTCACACTTATTGTCCCATATGAATTTAACATGTTTATGTGTCAATCTAGTCAATGGGCTTGCAATTTTGGAGAAGTCTCTAATAAATCCACGGTAATACCCTGTGAGTCCCAATACTTTTGGGGTTAAAAATTGAATAAATAATTGGACCTATACTTACTTTTGTAAAAACCAATACTTTTGGGGTTAAAAATTGAATAAATAAATATCCCAACCTTGAAAAATTATGAGATCAGTTCCTAAATTCTCTAAATTATTCAGAGATTCAGGTTTTTAAAGTTTTGATGTCGAGTGTTTATAAAATTCTCACATTGACCACAAATTTGTTAAAATTGTCATTTTGTGCCCTAAGTTTAAAATAATTGGAACTCACAAACCAGAAGGACTCTTAATGTGATTCTAGTTGGAAAATGTCACTAAGGTCAGTGGAATATTGGGACAAAAACAGTTTTTAAAAAGAGTAAGTATAGGTCCCTTAACTTTCGAAAATCTCATTTTTGTTCCATTTTAAAATAATTGCCCTTAAGGCTTTTAGATGTCAATTGTTATGAAATTTGAACCTTGGGTCCAAAATATCATTAAGTTATTGTTAAATTAGTATTTCCAGGTACATGGGTTGTATAAGTCCTGGAAATTTCATTTGGGTCCTCAAGTTTAATCTTTTACAATTTGATCCCTCAATTTTAGTAAAATTACTTTCCAAGTTCTAAACACTTGGATTTTTGGAATAAACTTTAAAATATGTCATTTCTAGTCCCTTAAGAGTGAAAATTTCAAATTTTGAAATTAAGGTTTGATACTGATTTCAGAAATTTCAAAGTAGCCCTTAAACTTCTAAAATTTTATAATCTAGTCATTGGGCTTTTAAAAGTAGATTTATTTATCTTAAAACTACTAAACTTTATTAAAATGTCCAAAAGTCATTTTTGACCCTGAGTACAGTCTCAAAATTCGAAATTTGCAGAGGAGTCTCTTAAGTTTTATTTTCTTGCAATTAAGTCCACCAACTTTCCATTTTTGCATTTTAAGTCCAAAAATTGAAATTTAATCAATTATGCTCGACTTGTCCAGGTTATAAGTCATACAAAACATGAATTTCAAGGATCTTACACATGCAAGTCCATTTCATACAAGAATTCATCAAATACAACAATAAAGTGTACATGCATGCACCTAAATTTCAATAAATAGCATTTTTTAGCAACACTTGAGAATTTTTACAACTTGATACAAGAAATTAACATGCAATACATATATATATATATATATATATATATTTCAAGTGCTCAATAATAAAATACTACATGCATTTAAGAAAAACACCTAGAAGTTGGAAAGATTTTTCCACCCACCTTAAAATTGGATAGTTGTGAAATAAAAGGATAAATTTCACAACTTGATTGAAACTCACTTAGGACATCCCCTAAGTCAAGAAATATCAAAAATTAAGAGTTAGAAAAATGAGTTAAAAATTAAGGAGAAAAAAAGGTGAAGAAAATTGAAAATACTACACTTTACCTTGTGTAGTAGATGAAATGGGACTAGTAGAAGCTTCAAAGTTGAAATTTTTGTTCACCCTCAAAAACCACTTAAGGTCAGCCCATATTTCTCAAAAATGAAAAAGGGTGTTAAAATTTTAAGAAAATAGGAAGAAGGAGGAAAAGGGCACTAGTGTCCAAAATCTTACCTTATAGTCCAATTCTCCAACAATTTCTCTTCAAGGTCTTTCTAAGATGACCACAATGTTTGCATGTCCTTAAGTAGTCTTCTATGTGTACCTCCAAAAATAAATATTGAACTTAAGTAAAGAATGGAAGATGAAGAGCTAGAGGATATCAAGTTGAATTGAAGAACAAAATGTCTTACCTTTGTGAGAGGAGGGTTCGAATTTTTGATGAAAGAAATAGGAAGAATATTCTTGTATTTTTGTTAAGTGTTTGAAGAAAGAAGAAAGTGTTTGAAGATATGAAGGAGTGTTTGAAGATGTGAAGAATGTTTGAAGATGTGAAAGAAATTTGTAGAGAGGAGGAGAATATTTAGAGAGAAGGGAGAGGATTTTGCTTGAGCGATTAAATGTGTTGGATGAAATTTTTGAAATTTTTTGTAAAAATTGGCCTAATGGCCGTCCATCATGAGGAGGGAGAGAGAAGAATTTTGCAAGTCTTGAAACTTGCTTCTTGCATGGGAGACAAGGTGGGAGTCAAATGTATGGGCAAGGGATGGTGTTTGATGAAAGAATGTTTGAATGGTATAATTAAATGTGAGTGGGAATAAGTTGGGGAAATTAATATTAAAGAATTGATGTATAAGATAATGTGTATAATGTTTGAATTAATGGTGTAATTATACACAAGATGAATAAAATAAGATGTATGTGTACAAGAGTTGGAAGATATTTCTACACCAAAAATTCTCACTATTGTCGTCACTATAGGGGTATTTAGGGTATTTCCATTTTTTGTCCCAAATTTGATGATAATAGATGGATTATATCAATCTCCAAAATAATTAGTGATTTCCTTGATCACTTATAAGTCTCATGATCACTTATTCTAAATCAAATTCTTAATTCTATAAGGTATAAGTCTCTAAAATAAATAGTCTATTAAAATTCAAAGGTGACTAATAAATACACAAATAATAATAATGATCAATCAAGTGATCATTAATGCGGAATAAAATTAATAAATGATTATTATCACAAGTAATAAATAAAAATGAAATTAAATGCAAAATATATTTATTATTAATATTTACCCGTCAAAGTGACGCTGTAAAATAGTCAAAATACTACATAGGCGATAAGTGAAATAAATACACGCTCTAGTAAAAATCGAGGGCTTCACATCCTCCCCTCCTTAAAAGAATTTGGTCCCCAAATTCTCTTGTAACAACTCGATACCGATTCTCATGTGTTCTTACATTTCCCACGTCTCGTCTTCATCTCGGTTGTGGTTCGCCACACCACTTTAACCATCGGAATCTCTTTCTTACGCAATCGCGGATCTGTTGGTCGATAATCCGGATCGGCTTCTCGGTGTAGGATAAATTTTCCATCGGGAGGAGTATCATGGGTGATGATATGCTCGGGATCTAGTTGATGCTTCTTTAATCTCGATCGTGGAATACATCGTGCATTCTTACATATTTTGTTGGTAACTCGAGTCGGTAGGCTAACTTCCCGAACCTCTGCAAAATCTTGTAAGGTCCAACATATCTCGAACTCAACTTGCCTCCTTTCTTCAAATTGATCAATCCTTTCCGTGGTGAGAGTCCGAGAAATACTTCATCTCCGGTTTCAAATTTCAAATCATTTCTCCTCTTGCTTGCGTAACTCTTGGCAGCGGCTACGCTGTCATGCGGATCATTCCTTGATCGCCTTGACCTTCTCCATGGCCTCCGAACTAAGTCGACCTTTGGAATCGGGCGACTTTCGCTTTCTCTTTCGAGTCTATTGGTCATCAATCTCCCGAGTGTAGTGGGGATCTACATTTTCGCCCATATAGTGCCTCGTAGGGTTCCATCCCAATCGTGGCCTGGTAGTGTTATTGTGGCGAACACGGCCAATGGTAAGTGTGAATCCCAACTTCCTTGGAAATCCAATGTGCGAGGCTCGCAACATATCTTCCAGGGTTTGAATCATTCGCTCAGTGTCCATCGGTTTGTGGATGTCTTGTTGTCTTGAAACTTAGCGAGGTACCCAATTCCTCGTGCAAGCACTTCCAAAAACTGGAGACAAATCTTGGGTCTCTGTCGATACAATGTCGACCGGTACTCCATGCGGTCGAATAATCTCTCGGATATAAATGCGTGCAAGTTTTCGCAAACTATCGAGTCTTCTTGATGGGTAAAAAGTGTGCGATTTCGCGAGTCGGTCTCACGACTACCCATATGCCATCATGGCCTCCTCGGTCCTTGGTACATCCATCACGAAGTCCATCGTAATGTGTTCACATTTTTACTTGGGAATTCTCAACGGTTGTAGTAAACCAAATGGTCGTTGGTGTTCTCCTTTTACTCGTTGACAAGTCAAACATCTAGCAATGAACTCCGCTACCTAGTTCTTCATGTTTACCCACCAATAATTCCGTTTCAAGTCTTATACATCTTGTTGCCTCCAGGATGTATAGTATATTTCGACGGTGTGCCTCTGTTAGATTCTATTCCTAATCTTCTCATCACTCGGTACACAAACTCGATTAGGAATCGATCATCCCATCTTCATACATCGAGAATTCTCGATCTCTCTCCTTTAAGTATCTTCTCTTTCAGTTTTTGAAGATGCACATATGTCCGTGTGCTTCCTTGATCTCGATCAGCGAGATCGGGTTTAACCGAAATTTTAGCACATGAAATCTAAGTATTGGTTCTCATCCGATTCCAATTGCTCGCTCTTCTAATGATTTCCACTCTCGAAATATTTGTGCGGCTAAACTCGCGCTTTTCGCTCAAGGCGCCGGCTACTACATTAGCTTTCTCGGGATGGTATTGAATATCAAAGTGATAGTCCTCAATTAACTCCATACATCTCCGTTGTCTCAGGATTGAGGTCTTTCGAGAGAATAGATACTTCAAGCTCTTGTGATCTATGAAAACCGTGAATGTTGCTACGTAGAGATAGTGCCTCCATTTCTTTAACGCGAATACTATCGCCGCCAATTCCAAGTCATGCGTTGGGTAATTGGCCTCATAGGCTTGAGCTTTTGTGATGAATAAGCAATGACCTTTCCTTCCTTCATGAGCATTGCTCCTAGTCCTTCCTTTGATGCATCATTGTAGACGTAAAAGTTTTATGTTCTCCTTGGAAGGGCTAAGACTGGAGTCGTAGTATGTCGTTTCTTGACTCTTGAAACTAGCCTCGCACTTGTCATTCCACTCAAACATGACTTGCTTTCGGGTTAGTCGAGTGAGTCATCCGGCTATCTTGGAGAAATCCTTGATAAATCTTCGATAATATCCGGCTAGTCTAAGGAACTCCCCGATCTCCATTCTGACTCGAGTTGTTTCCATTCAACCACCTTTATCTGTACCTTGAAGGATCTCTGCGATCCCATTGCCGATACTATGTGTCCCGGGAATGCGACTTCACCGAGCCAAAATTCACACTTGATGAACTTGGCATACATCTTATGCTCGTAGTGTCTCCAAAACAATTTTCAGATGACGTTTATGCTCTTCTCTAGACTTAGAGTATACGAGTATGTCATCAATGAATATCACTACGAATTGATCCAAATAGGGTTGAAAGACTCGATGCATCAGATCCATAAATGTTGCTGGTGCGTTCGTCAGACCGAAAGGCATCACTACAAACTCGTAGTGTCCATATCTGGTTTGAAATGCAGTTTTGGAAATGTCTTCTTCGCAGATCTTGATTGGTAATATCCTTGTTATAAATCAAACTTGAGTACACCGTCACTCCTTGAAGTTGATCAAACAATTCATCTATCCTCGGGAGGGGATATTTGTTCTTGATGGTCACGCTATTAAGACCGCGATAATCTATACACAGTCTTAATGTGCCATCCTTCTTCTTGACAAACAGCACCGGTGCTCCCCATGGAGACGTACTTGGTTGGATAAATCCCACATCCATTAGGTTACGCAATTGAGCCTTCAACTCTTGCAACTCAAGAGGAGCCATTCTATACGGCATTCGGGCAATCGGGCGGTTCTGGTAATACCGATGATGGACTCCACTTCCCTATCCGGATGGAAAGTGGTGAGTTCTTGTGGAAATACATCGTGTATTACGATACTATAGGTACTTGGTTAATTTGTGTCTCAACCTTGGGTTTGTTAATTACAAACGCCAAGTACCCTTGTTCCCCTCTAGCGATCGCCTTCCTCGCTTTCATTCTTTGAAATGATTGGGACAATCTTAACTCGTGCCCTTCCCGAAATTTCCACTTCGGGCTTTTCGGTACACATAGCTTAATGGACTTGCGATGGTAGTCCATCGTGCATGGTGTACAGACAACCGATTCATTCCCAATATCACGTCGTATTCGAATATAGGTAATAGGATCAAGTCACAGAGGAAAATTTATCTCATCAATCTTAACTTCGCATGCATTATAGATAATATCATTATCGGCTTGCGCCCAGGAGTTGACACTTCTAGACATATAGGCATATGTTCCATGCATGCATGCAACTTGTGTACAAAATGCGGTGCGACAAATGAATGCGATGATCCAGGGTCAAATAGTAGTTTAGCATAGTGGTTAGATACTAGAAGTGTACCTTCCACCACGTCTGTTGCCTCCGGAGCCTCATGTTCGGCTAGTGCAAATGCTCGAGCGGGCATCCTTGCCCGATTACCCGGCCATTGCCCGCTTCGTGGGTGTGTTCACCTTATTTTTAGCTTCACCGCAAGTGTACGGCGTAGTTTATAGAATATGGTAAGCAAGGTCGTATCCACGGAGACTAATAAATTAGTGCGGTAAGTATTGAACCAAAATAGTCTTATTTTTATTTAGACGATCGAAATTGGATGATTGTTGTGGAAGTAAAGACAAAATAACCACAAGATATAAGATGAAATTAAATATGGAATTATCAAGAGAATGAAATGGATTCCCTGGTTATGGTTTCAATTAATATTCCTCTTGTTGTCCGATTTAATCAAAGCCGAAGTTATTATCAATATACCTATAAGATGATCAAACATATGTTTTATCCCCCTCTCGAGATGTTTATAAAACGTAGATTAAAATATCTATGTTAGCATCTCAACTCAACAATAGATATACAACTCCCAAATGCACCAAAGATCAAATATCCTCACAAATATCTACAAACCTCTCGATTCATGCAAATATTCATGTCAAGTACTCGAGATCTATTATTGAAGCTCATCTCTCGAATTATGAATCAATATATCAAACATGCTAAATCGTTGGCCAAAGTGCTCAAGAATCAAATATTAAAGCTCATATCTCGAATTATGAATCAAGTATATCAAACATGCCAACCATAGACCAAATGATAAAATAAGAATAGGCACAAAGTACTCAAATAGGCTTCAAGATAATAACTTCAACTAAGATTAAAACATTCAACAAGAGTTCAATCAATCTACTTCCAAAACCCATAAATCACAAGATGTTTAGCTACTCATTACAAATAAACAACTAATAGACAAATTGTTCATATTCATGACAAGCTAAAATGAAAGATTAAAGCACAAAGAATGAGAAAACTTAGGGAAATGGATAATCTCTCGATTAATCTTCAATCCTCAAGCTCCGATTCGACCCGATTCTTCCCTTGATTCTTCCTTGATGACATTGATGGGTTTCTTATGTTCTTGGGTGTATTCCCAGCCTTTCCTCCCCTGGTGTGCGCCCAAAAAGTGGTATTTATACCCTTTTAGAAGCCTAGGTAAATGTCTTTGTCATTTTTGGACATTCCAAAGACAGACGCATGGGCGTGCGCCCCACGCCCGACCTGGTCGTGCTCTAGGCCGCAAGAAATCACATTTTCGCACCCCACGCATGGGCAGCCCGTGCTCGAAGCCGTAGACATGCTCAAAACCTTCAGGTGCCTTCAGGTGCGCATGGGTCGTCCGTCTCACACACGGGCAAAGACGTTCTCCACCCAAACATCCGAATTTGCTTGCGGGGTATTCATAAGAGTTGTACCCCTCTCTTTTAACTTTCCATTTCCACTTGAATCAGCTCAATATCAATTTTTTAGAGAGAGTTATGGCCAAAATACTAAACCTGCCGGTCTTAGAAATTCCATACGCGTTTGGGCGTTCCGAGATAAATCTCCTTGTTGTTTGATCATTCATGCTTCTTTTGACACACGACTCATCACTATGACTCTATAATCCATATAGTTGGCTTCCAATTGGGTGTAATCGCTCGATTCTTGATGATTCTAGGTGGCAATGCTCGTATTTGTCACAAAATCACTCCAAATATCATTAAATTCCTACAAAACAAGCAATGCGTAACATCGTTTCCTCAAAGAGCGAATATATACCATTTCATATGCGTTATTGCATGTTTATACACAATTATAGCCATAAATATGCCCTAAAATACATGCAAAACTCACACTAATCAAACCCCAAACTTAAATTGTTGGCCGTCCCGTCAACGCTTTTAAAAACAAGACAAAACATGATTGAGAGTAATGAAAAGTAGAACGCACAACAACTCCATAAAATTCGCATTGTTCATCATAGGTGTCAAGCAACGAATCAACCAAGCCTCAAACATCTAACATAGAGAATACATCAAAGAAACCATGGTAAATGCTAAGAATCACGCCTCTCAAAGATCAAGTGTATACTCTCATCTCGAATGAATATAGGATGTGTTTACGCTCAATTCAATTCAATATTGTAGAATTACCTTCCAGCTTACAAATCGTCTCATATCTCCGCCACTAGAATGTATGCAATTTGTGAATAAAAAGGACTTTCTCTCTTTGGTTGTAATGAAGGCTTTTTGGTTAGGGTGGTACGAAATATAGATAGAGTGACTCAAACTCGAGCGTATAGACCGATGTATCATATAAATCATCTACATTAAAGCTCAATATGCTACTCAAATCATCTCTCATTTTCACCAACTCTTCTTATCTACATCCCCTTTCTTTTGTAAACTCAACCATTCACATTACAATTTTTAACCTCCAAGTTCATTCAAAGAAAACTCATTCATAAAGCCTTTTTTTTTTGACTCTTTTGTGAGTTTTCAACATTCTTTTCTTCTCATTTTCTTCCCCTTTTGTTCCCATCAACCAATGTTTTAACACCACCTTCTAAAATTTTGATTTCACCCATTCACCCTCATTCATTCCCTTTACTCAATGCTATACGCTCGAGTATAGGGTAACATATATATATCAATGATAAGGCTTGAATTTTGGCTATCACAAAAGATTAGGCAATAGGCTCAAATTGGCTAACTAAGGATTTCAACATCATTAGGTAAGCAAAAGGTTTGAAAGGCTAACAAAAATGGCCTTTAATTATTTTCACAATTCGCATACAACATGTGACTTTAATAGAGATACCAGAGCAAGTTCTAGAATTCTAACAACATGAATGATACACTCAAATCACAAACAAGATCGCATATGATGACGAGATAGTAAAGGCTCAAAAGCTCACGAGGCTTGTAAATATGTAATTCAAAGCATCAAACCAAGTTTTCCATATCAACATGCTCATTGTTATCTATTCATGGCTCAATCAACTCATGCTCAACACCCAATCCAAACAATACAAATTTTTCAAAATCAAGCACAAGTTACAATCAAGAGATCAACTCACTCCCTAAAATCTATGAAAACAATAAACTCGCTAAAACAATAAATGTGTTTCTAATGCAAATGCAACCTAAAATGTTCTACATGTAACTATATGAAAACACACAAAATTAATGCAATTTTTTTATCCATACATTTCATATCAAAATAACTATCTCTCCCCCAAACTTAAATGAAATTATATCGCACGTAAGAGAAGATAGAATTTCAATATAAAATTGTGTGGATTTACCTGATTCACTGTGCGGGTGGTGGTGGATAATGACCCTCCTTGGCATCTCCTCCTATCGCTAGGACTTCTTCTTTCAACCATCACTTCAAGTTTTGTACCTTAATATTGTCTTAGATGAAGGACGACGGTCGTGCGCCTTGTGCACGGCTGCCCGTGCTTCATGCCAAGCCACATTATTCCTTTCTCCAGGCACGCACGGTGTGCACCTAGCACACGGGTCACCCGTGCGTGATGCCGTACAGAAACACTCAGGTTTTTTTATTACAAAAAGAAAACAAATAAAAACAAAAATCACACCACAAACCGTTGGGTTGCCTCCCAACAAGCGCTATATTTAATGTCTTTAGCTTGGCCTTTGTTAATTTTGATTCGTACCACCTTTGAATGCATATATTAGTTGCTTTGGGTCGTGATCGAGAACCGTTTTTGCATTGTTTGCATCTAGTAATGCATAATTGGGATTTCAAGCAAGTATTGGAGTCCGATGTTGGAACACTTTGATCCGAATTATACGCATTTTGTCCCGTGCGCATACGCATAGTCCGTGCTTGTCTCGTTCTGGAATAGTTTTCTTACTGCATCTTGCCCGCGCTGCCCGGGTGTACACGCATGGTTCTTGTGTTCCTTGTCCTGTTTATGCTTATTTTTAACACCACACATGAGTTGAAAGTCCATAGACACACAGTCTTTGTTTGGTTTCGATCTTTCTTGTTTTTCCAGGATCTTGGGCTCCTCATATTCGGTACCACTCTTTTGATGAATGGCACTACATTGTTCCTTTGAGTTGGCTTCGGTGGTGCTTGAAAATTGGCTCTTTTGTTGTTGCCCACCAACAATTGTAGCTAATTGGCCCATTTGAGTCTCAAGATTTTTCATTGTACTGGCCAATTGTGTCAATTGTAACTCCATCTTGTCCATCCTTGCATCTTGTCTTGTGAAGCGGCTCCTCGTATCACTCATGAATGCATTGGATTGATTTATGAATTAGGTGAGGGCTTCTTCTAAAGATGGCTTATTTGCTTCATCGCGAGTAAAACGGTCCCTCGACTAGCTCATGAACAAACTAGTTTCACTCATTAACGAGGTGAGGGCTTCTTTTGAAGATGGTTTACCTTCCACATTAGTAAATCCATTCGTTAAATTGAAGCTTGATGGCGGTTGAATCACATTCTCCGTGTTAGCATATAAAAAATCTTCGTGATTCCCCCAATCTGGATAATAGCACGTAGGAGTAGGATTATTCCAATAACTGTAAGAATTCCAGTTATTGAAGTAATTGACTTTCTCCATTCGAGCGAGTATTCGTGTACTACTTGCACCAACTCAAAGAAACAAATCAAACATTGTAGAGATAGAATTTACAAAAGAGAATTGAAATAAAATAAAAAATGTCTAAATTAAAAATAATTCTATCTATCACAATATTAGCACCAAAATTTGTATCGAGTCCCGACAACGGCGCCAAAAACTTGTTCGCCTTATTTTTAGCTTCACCGCAAGTGTACGGTGTAGTTTATAGAATAGGGTAAGCAAGGTCGTATCCACGGAGACTAATAAATTAGTGTGCTAAGTATTGAACCAAAATAGTCTTATTTTTATTTAGACGATCGAAATGGATGATTGTTGTGGAAGTAAAGACAAGAATAACCACAAGATACAAGATGAAAATAAATATGGAATTATCAAGAGAATGAAATGGATTCCGGGTTATGGTTTCAATTAATATTCCTCTTGTTGTCCGATTTAATCAAAGCCAAAGTTATTATCAATATACCTATAAGAAAATCACACATATGTTTTATCCCCCTCTCGAGATGTTTATAAAACGTAGATTGAAATATCTATGCGAGCATCTCTACTCAACAATAGATATACAACTCCCAAATGCCCAAAGATCAAATATCCTCACAAATATCTACAAACCTCTCGATTCATGCAAATATTCATGTCAAGTACTCAAGATCTAATATTGAAGCTCATCTCTCGAATTATGAATCAATATATCAAACATGCTAAATCATTGGCCAAAGTGCTCAAGAATCAAATATTAAAGCTCATCTCTCGAATTATGAATCAAGTATATCAAACATGCCAACTATAGACCAAATGATAAAATAAGAATAGGCACAACGTACTCAAATAGGCTTCAAGATAATAACTTCAACTAAGATTAAAACATTCAACAAGAGTTCAATCAATCTACTTCCAAAACCCAGAAATCACAAGATGTTTAGCTACTCATTACAAATAAACAACTAATAGACAAATTGTTCATATTCATGACAAGCTAAAATGAAAGATTAAAGCGCAAAGAATGAGAAAACTTAGGGAAATGGATAATCTCTCGATTAATCGCAATCCTCAAGCTCCGATTCGACCCGATTCTTTCCTTGATTCTTCCTTGATGACATTGATGTGTTTCTTGTGTTCTTGGGTGTATTCAGCCTTTCCTCCCCGGTGTGCGCCCCAAAAAGTGGTATTTATACCCTTTTAGAAGCCTATGTCAATGTCTTTGTCATTTTTGGACATTCCAAAGACAGACGCATGGGCCGTGCGCCCACGTCCAACCTGGTCGTGCTCCAGGCCGCAAGAAATCACATTTTCACACCCCACGACCTTTGGCAGCCCGTGCTCGAAGCCGTAGACATGCTCAAAACCTCCATGCTCAAAGTCGTGAAGACAGACGCACGGGCGGACCGTGCTCCACCCAAATGTCCGAATTTGCTTGCGGGGTCTTCATAGTAGTTGTAGCCCTCTCTCTTAGCTTTCCATATCCACTTGAATCAGCTCAATATAAAGTTTGTGGAGAGAGTTATGGTCAAAATACTAAACCCCTGCAAATCTTTGGAAATTCCATACGCATTTGGATGTTCCTTGAGATAAATCTCCTTGTTGTCCGATCATCCATGCTTCTTTTGACACACGACTCATCACTATGACTCTATACGCCATATAGTTGGCTTCCAATTGGGTGTAATAGATTCTTGATGATTCAATGCTCCTATTTGTCACAAAATCACTCCAAGTATCGTTAAATTCCTACAAAACAAGCAAATCGTAACACCTTTTCCACAAAGAGCGAATATAGACCATTTCATATGCATTATTGCCCGTTTATACTCAATTATATCCATAAATATGCTCTAAAATACATGAAAAACTCACACTAATCAGGTTGCACCTGTTTGGTTGATCTTCGTGCCGGGCAATCCTTGGTGGTGTTGATTACAACCACTGTGCAAACACCTTCCCTATTTACGCCAACGGTCGGTCATTGGTAGTATGCCCGGTTTCGGCAATGTGCACACACTTGACCCGGCTTTCCCTGTCTTGGTCATTTCCCTTTATCCGCCTTATTAACTAGTCCCTTCAAACTTAGAAGGTTGCTTAGATGGCTGTCCCATAGTGTCCTCTTGAGACTGTTTGATGGCCTACTCTGCTGAATCGTCCCAATACGATTCGATCCCGACTCAATGCGGAGAGCTTTTCTTTATTTGTGGTGAGTAGGTTGTCATTTCAACAGTCAAGAGATGTTTTTGAAGTTCGCTTGATCCCCGTGTGAACTTCTACGTTTGTCCTCTCTGTCTCGATTGTCCCCATGGCGTATTTGGACAACCGATGAAATTCGGACTCATAATGTGCTCTGAGACATGTTCCCCGCCTCAACCTATGGAATTCATCTCGGCGTGCCTCTTTCACAACTTGTGGAATATACTATTCATTGAATTCACCAGAAATTTTCCCATGTTCGGCTACTCGGTCTTGTTCCTACTTTCTCTCAACTGCTCTCCACCAATCTCTAGCAGCCGATTCCGGATCAAATACGGCGAGTGTGACTTTCTACTCATCTTAATATTGGAGAGCATTAAAGATATTCTCCGTTTCTCAATCCACTTTCTCGCCTTTAGGTCATCGAGGCTCTCTAAGAAAGCGGCGGGTCGAACCATAAGAATTGCTCCAATGTGCGATCATTCACCTCTCGGGCGGGTTCGGGAAAACGTTTGTTGAGGCTCGCTTGTTGCCTCATGAAAACCAGGATTTCTTTGCGGGGCTGTGCAGTCAAGTTATCTCCTGCAGTTGGTGGAGGAGGTGGTGGTAATTCGGGGGAGGGTACCCGTTCCCTGGGTACGTCATCATTCCTTCGGGGAACTCGGCAGGGTCTCCCACATCCACGATGTTCAACCATTACGTATCTTGAAGTGTTATTTACAATCCATAAGTAAATGATTCCAATAAATACTCGTGTAAAACAAGTTATATCATAGGGAAAGCAACAACATTACATAAGACATTGAATAAGTAGAAAAGGCATATCCATTAATGTGAAAATTTGAATACACCAAAAGAAGTTCATACAATAGTAATATAGAATCGAAGATACATCTCAAATCGAGGATACAATGAATCAAAATACAACGGAATGGAAACGGAATGGAAAGTCTACTACAACACGAGTACAATCTAACAAATAAGCTATCTACTCGGTGAGGTCACCGTCATCATCACTAGCGGCTACATCCACAATCGGAACTCGATCGGCCGAGGTAGTGCCTCGGCATCACGCCGATCGACAAAATCCAGCCACTACTCAAGTCCCCGAGCATCATCAAGTGGGCGGCCTCAAGCGCCTCGGGCTCCCCACCTCAATGGATCCTCCTTGGGATCCTATTGATCTCTTCGTTATCCGCCTCGGGTGCGGGCTCGCCTCTGGCGGCGCATTAGCTGCTAAGCGGCCTCGGGCGACATCGCCGAGCTAGGGCCTGGGTAAGGTCTCGATCACGGTCATTTGCTTGATGAGGGTCTCTCAAAATGGTCAATAGTGTCCCGAGACATGTGGGCATCCATCTCCCACTTCTAGCGGCCATCACTCGCCGCTTCATTTTTTTTTTCGCATATTATCCGGTGCTCTGGATAACGAATCTGTCGTCCCGTGCACGAATGGTGTTGTCGCGGTCTTTGACAAGGACGAGTCAAATTGTTCTTCTCTTCCCGGATCTCGCCAGGAGATGTGTCGATTCGATTACGGTGGCGCTCCTGCCGGTCCCTAAGTCGAGTAGCCCAAGACACTCCCGGTGCCAATGGATCTTGAGTGCTCGAAGGTAGTCCCGCTCGGCGCGGGCCTCGAATACGTCTCACCAGGTCGGCGGTGTCGGCTCCATCTTGGTCAAACAAAACTAAGGCGGATTAGACAAGGTAAAGGAAAGATAAGGAGGAAATAAGGAAAGAATGAATAAAGAAAGTCAAGAGTCAACTAAGTCAAGACAAGTATGACTATGGAATCTCCAAATATACGTTCTAACTTAGTCTAAACATCAATAATACGGTTCTACGCCATTTTGAAATCAATTTCACACTTAATTAGTCAAGTCGCGGTACTACCCAACACAAATCGAGGGTCTCGTGGTGGGTCGGCTCGGTGTAAGTTTCCATCTTACTAGTCGAGCTCGATACCACTAAAATCACACGCCCAGGACGCGACGACGATCAACCACTTAATGAAATAAACCCAATGATCTGATCAGACAAATGATACAACATAATCCCAAGTGAAATAGAGTTTAAAGCAACGGAAAATAAAATACAAGTACAAATTACAACTTAATGTCTAACAAGTATCCAAATACAACCCATCGAGAATACCGAATTAACTTACAAGTCCAAACTAAAATAGAGTACACAAGCATTCCAATCTTAAGTGTAGTCAAAGGGTCCTACGCCCTTAAGTGCGAGTCCCAAAATGAAAACGGAATAAAGGAGTCCAACAACAAGAAAAGTAAAAGAAATAAGCCTAGCAACATCAACAATAATAGAAATCAAGTCCAACAGCGGAGCACGGGAATTCGATCCGTGGTAGGTTCGGCATCTTCAACATACTTCTCATCTAGTTGTTAGAAAACGGGAGGGGATGAGACAAGTAATCTCGATGGATGGGGTGATCGGGTGCAAGTGTGGTGATATATATAGTTAATGCAAGAAAAACAGTTGTATGAAAAATGCGTGAAATATGATGTGTGATTTCACACAGAGTCCACAAGCGTCGTGATAAATATATTTAAGTAATATACTTATACGATTTAAGCGATTCATGGTCACACAGGCACAATGTGATTCAAGCAAGACAGGTAGGATTGCATACATAATGTAACGCCAATCCTATGCAAGACAAGTAGTAGTTGCGTGCGGTTTATAGCGCCAACCAATGCATACAAGTAGCGGTTGCGTGCACGGTTTGTAGCGCCAACCAAAGCGGGTCCGATTAACTCCGGAATCATGTGGATCGGACAATGATTCCTTCGTTCTTCCTTGTAACTCCTAAGCGAGCAAGATGGTCTAAGACTGTCACCTTATCGCTCCATAGGCAAAGACAAATCCACAAAGAGAGCTAGCTAGCCCGAATTGTCATAATCATGATTATACCTCAAGTACTACGACCCGCTTCCCTTGGACAAACTCCGTCCCTCAGTTGCGGGATTAGGACGATGGGGAAGAGTGGAATAGCAGCCGAGCTACCCAGTTCCATCTCCGACGTATCCATTCCGACTGTGAGCTCGACACACCAAGTTGACTCAGGCAGGAAAGTAAATACAAGTTCAGGTAGGCAACCAGGCAGTCGAGTATTATTGATTCAGGGAAGCAGTTCAGGAAAATTTTCGAAAATTGCAAGTGGCAATTATGGCGTTGGTGGAGTTATTTGGATGAAGATGATTATCGAGAGGATAAGCAATCTTCGATATCTTGAAGATTAGGTGGAACATGAGTCCCGTTATAGATTCAAATCACTAGATGAGGAAGTCGCCCGCGATCGTGTTTTAATCGGTCAAGACGATCCGATAAGTCAAGGGATTTTTAAGAAAATAAAATATTTTAATTAATTATTAAAGTCAAAGGGTCAGGGCTATTTCTTTAAAAGAAAAATAATTTGAGTTAGGTCTTGTTAAAAAGAAAATTTAAAATTAGCCCCATTTTGTAAAAAAATCAATACTTTTGGGGTTAAAAATTTAATAAATAAATGTTCGACCTTGAAAAATTATGAGGTCAGTTCTAAATTCTCTAAAGTTTTGAGGTCGAGTTTTGAGGTCGTTTTTATAGAATTTCTAACATTGGCCCCAAATTTGTTAAAATTGTCATTTCGGACCCTAAGTTTAAAATAATTGGAACTCACAAACCGGAGGGCTTTTAATGTGATTCGGTTGAAAAATGTCACTAACGTCGTGGGATATTGGGACAAAAACAGTTTTTAAAATAAGTAAGTATAGGTCCCTTTCGAAAATCTCATTTTTGTATCATTTTAAAATAATTGCCCTTAAGGCTTTTAGGGGTCCAATTATTATGAAATTTGAACCTTGGGTCCAAAATATCATTAAGTTATTATTAAATTAGTATTTCCAGGTACATGGACTGTATAAGTCCTGGAAATTTCATTTGGGTCCTCAAGTTTAATCTTTTACAATTTGGTCCCTCAATTTTTGTAAGATTACTTTCCAAGCTCTAAACACTTGGATTTTTGAATACACTTAAATTATGTTATTTCCAGTCCCTTAAGAACTAAAATTTTAAATTTTAAAAATAGGATCTGGTACAGTTTCGAAAATTGTAATATAGCCCTTTAAACTTCTAAATTTTTACAATCTAGTCCTTGGACTTTTAAGGGTTGATTTTATTTATCTTAAAACTCTTAAAAATTTATTAAAATGTCCAAACATCATTCTTGGACCTGAGTACAGTTCCAAATTTCGAAAATTGCATAGGGGTCCCTTAAGTTTTATTTTCTTGCATTAAGTCCACAACTTTCCATTTTTGTATTTTAAGTCCAAAAATTGAAATTTAATCAATTATGCTCGATTTTTCCAGGTTATAAGTCATACAAAACATGAATTTCAAGGATCATACACATGCATGTCCATTTGATACAAGAATTCATCAAATACAACAATAAAGTGTACATGCATGCACCGAAATTTCAATAAATAGCATTTTTGAGCAACACTTGAGAATTTTTACAATTTGATACAAGCAATTAACATGCAATACATAATATATATATATATATATATATATATTTAAAGTGCTCAATAATAAAATACTACATGCATTTAAGAAAAACACCTAGAAGTTGGAAAGATTTTTCCACCCACCTTAAAATTGGATAGTTGTGAAATAAAAGGATAAATTTCACAACTTGATTGAAACTCACTTAGGACAGCCCTAAGTCAAGAAATATCAAAAATTAAGAATTAGAAAAATGAGTTAAAAATTAAGGAGAAAAAAAAAAAGAAGGTGAAGAAAATTGGAAATCTTGCACTTACCTTGTGTAGTAGATGAAATGGGACTAGTAGAAGCTTCAAAGTTGAAATTTTTGTTCACCCTCAAAAGTCACTTAAGGTCAGCCCATATTTCTCAAAAATGAAAAAAGGGTGTTAAAATTTTAAGAAAATAGGAAGAAGGAAGGAAAAGGGCACTAGTGTCCAAAATCTTACCTTATAGTCCAATTCTCCAACAATTTCTCTTCAAGGTCTTTCTAAGATGACCACAATGTTTGCATGTCCTTAAGTAGTCTTCTATGTGTACCTCCAAAAATCAATATTGAAATTAAGTTAAGAATGGAAGATGAAGAGCTAGAGGATATCAAGTTGAATTGAAGAACAAAATGTCTTACCTTTGTGAGAAGAGGGTTCGAATTTTTTTTTGATGAAAGAAGTAGGAAGAATATTCTGTATTTTTGTTAAGTGTTTGAAGAAAGAAGAAAGTGTTTGAAGATATGAAGGAGTGTTTGAAGATATGAAGAATGTTTGAAGATGTGAAGGAAATTTGTAGAGAGAAGGAGGAGAATGTTTAGAGAGAAGGGAGAGGATTTTGCTTGAGTGATTAATATGTTGGATGAAATTTTTGAAAATGTTTTGTAAAAATTGGCCTAATGGCCGTCCATCATGAGAGAGGGAGAGAGAAGAATTTTGCAAGTCTTCAAACTTGCTCCTTGCATGGGAGACAAGGTGGGAGTCAAAGGTATGGGCAAGGGATGGTGTTTGATGAAAGAATGTTTGAATGGTATAATTAAATGTGAGTGAGAATAAGTTGGGGAAATTGATATTAAAGAATTGATGTATAAGATAATGTGTATAATGTTTGAATTAATGGTGTAATTATACACAAGAAGAATAACATAAGGTGTATGTGTACAAGAGTTGGAAGATATTTCTACACCAAAAATTCTCACTATTGTTGTCCACTATAGGAGTATTTAGGGTATTTTCTATTTTTTTGTCCCAAATTTGATGATAATAGATGGATAATATCAATCTCCAAAATAATTAGTGATTCCCTTGATCACTTATAAGTCTCATGATCATTTATTCTAAATCAAATTCTTAATTCTATAAGGTATAAGTCTCTAAAATAAATAGTCTCTTAAAATTCTAAGGTGACTAATAAATACACAAATAATAATAATAATGATCAATCAAGTGATAATTAATGTGGAATAAAATTAATAAGTGATTATGATGACAAATAATAAATAAAAATGAAATTAAATGCAAAATATATTTATTATTAATATTTACCCGTTAAGACGCGGTAAAATAGTCAAAATAGTACATAGGTGATAAGTGAAATAAATACACACTCGAGTAAAAATCGAGGGCTTCACATTAATAATAAGAAATAAAATAAAGTTTGTAATAATAGAATCAAAATTCATATACTTAATATTTTTACTAACATGCAAAGGTTTTTGGCATTTTTCCTCAACATTAAGGTGAAAACCTTAGTGGTTCTCTTGGAATGGCCTCATTGAACCAAAAATGACCAAAATAATCTTAATAAACACATTATTTCAAAATAGTTTTAAAAAAAGAAAAAAATATTTGTAATATATGGTGAAATTAGTATATCTAATGATTTTAACAACATGCAAAAGGTTCTAGGTAATTTTCCCTCAACCTTAAGGTAAAACCTTAGTGGTTTATTTGGGAGTAGCCTCATTAAACCCATAGGAAAATAACACTTGAAAAATATATCCAATTAATCTTCTTTTTATATTTTTCTATTTGACACCCATATTGCATATATACAATAATAACAAATGTAATAGATATATATATATATAATATTTACTTAGTATTTTATAATGGGCTTTAAAATTGTGCATTTGGGCTATTGGGCATCAATTTGTATATTCATGTATTTTGACTATTTATCATATATACGTATAGTTGTTATATGGGCTTATCTCATTTCTTCATAATTTTATAGAATTGTACTTAAGTTAATTAAAATTCAATCAAAAAATATTATTTTAATTGAAGAAAATATCTCAAAATATGTATTCAAATTATATATATCACATATATCCATATATAGTATTTATATATATTCATGTAAAATAAAACTAAATTTTCGTTTAATATAAAATATTATTCATAATTGTTTTTATATAACGAAAATTACTTTTTATATTTACTTGCGTAGTTTTTCAAGATACGAGTTTTTTTATATTTATAATGTATTTTGTTTTTTAACTTTTAAAATTGTACATTGGGCTATTAGATATTTTTTGATATATATATATATATATATATATAAAAGAAAAGTTTTTATATTTTTGAAATATTTTATTTCCCACTAAAATATGTTTCAAAATATAAAGCATGATTTATGTTTAATTATTTTAATAATTATTACAACTGCATTCAACTTATTAAACCCGAGAAAAGTATTGAAATTTGAAACGACTTTATTGTTGATTGTATTGAAAATATATAATACATGAAATATTTATCATTCAAAAATTATATGATTTACGAGGTTACGCTTTTCGTTGGGTTGGGCTTTGAGGTGGGCTAGGCTTAACTGAAATTCAAGGCCGAAAAATAACTGAAAATTGGATCCAAAATTGGTCTAAAGTTTGGGCTAGAGGTTTAACAATATTACAAGTCCAAAAGAAAGACATTTATAAAATATAAGACAACCCTATAATGTATAAAATTAAATAAATTAGTCATAAAAAAAATGATAACAATTTAGATTGTAACTCTTATAAAAAGAGTAAAATTCTAATTATATAAATAATAAAATATCATAATTAGTTAAGAGAAAATAAATATATAGTTGTAAAATTTAAATTACACCACCAAATACGATAATTACCTTGGGTATCTCAAGGTTAGTCGATGGCCTTCAATCATTTTCAATTTTAAAGATCAAAATGTGGCTAACAATAAAGAGTTTTAGGCTCAAAATTGGCTAACTAGTGAATCATGAGTTCATAGGTAGGCTTTTCGAGGCTAAGTAGGCTAAACAAAGATGGCCTTCAAACATTTTCACAAATTGCATACACACATGGCTTTAATGAAGATATCGAGCGAGTTCTAGAGTTCTATCAATCATGAATGTCACACTCAAGAAAAATAAGGCGCATAAGATAAAAGCGGTTTAAGGCACAAAAGCTCACAGCTTATTTTTCGCAACATGCTCAAATACCCAATTTCTTAACAAATGCCAAACAAATAAAAGACATCTCCTCAACCATTTATCGCATTATTCACAAAAATATATCATCTCATAAAATTAAGTGCTCATAGCAAAAATCATACGGAAGCTATGATCTTTCAAAAATCTTGATTAAAAATCACACATAAAAACAATTAAATGTGATAAAATAAAAAAAAAATAAAAAAACCGAACAAAAATTTGAAATTTTTTAATGTAAACTTTTATGCTTTACATGCAATCCTAAATGCAATGCGAAATGCAACATGACTAAATTACGCATCTTGGCAACCCCCCTCCCCAACTTAAAATATGCTCAATCCACGAACATATGAGAAAATTATCAAAAGTAAAGAGGAATGTGTAATAAGTACTTACATGGATCTTTGTGGTGATGGAGGTGGATGGTAGTGGCCTTGTGAAATATGACATCGATCCATACGAGATATCATCTCGTGCATATTTCGATGGGTGATAGTCTCAAACCATTGTAAGTACTCGGTGTGGTACTCATCAATTGTAGCCGAAAATGATATGTATCATCCGCCAACTTGCCCACATCGGCTTCCATTCTTTCTAGCCTATCACTCATGCTCCATGGTCGGTTACCCCCTTGTCTAGAGGGTTGGGCGCATCCCTCATATGTTCATCTTGCTCTTCATGAACAACAACCCCTGTTCACCTCTCATTAACCAATTATACATATTTCTTATAGCGTAGCTTCTCGGTGGGGAACCTAACTTTTGTTCTATCCGTTTGATTTAGCTTGATAATTACGCCCATCATATTGAATCATTTCATAGCGGATAAAACAGTCAAATCAATTAATTTTGGCCCTCCGGCCTCCACATAACCTTCAAAGCTAACATTAAAATATTCAAGAATAGGAGTAATCATTCCCCCAATACAAATTCCTCCCCTATCATTTTCTCACTCTATCAAATAGTCGGGCTATCATAGCCCCGGCATTAGGCACAACCTTCGTCCCCGACGCCATACACCGATAATGAATAACTCATCTACTCGCAAGGCCCATTTGCTCTCCTCCCTCGCAAAAATCGTTTCCGCTAATGCTCTTTTTGTACATAGCGACATACGGGGTTTCGAATGCTAGATGCCTTCAAGTACCCAGCGTGTAGATTCGTTTACTAGTTATCTCCTCCAAAATCTATCCTTATCAAAATCCCCATGATCTTCTACCCCATAAGTCGGAGTTCTATATATTGCATTTAAATCATCAATTGACAACTCCTCGGCTCATTTGCTAATCGGAACCGAATCCCCATCAAATTAAATTTTCGAACTACTAATTGAAAACTACATAAGAATTCAAGCGTCTAAATCGAATAAGTAGTCCAATGCCTGTTCAATAATTCATGCAAATCCACCCGACCACACATAGCCAAAAATCTTCCAATAAACCCAAATTAGCAAAGCAAGAGTAGGTTCATCGGGATACCTTGTATTTAACCATGGTCGGTAATATAGAGTACGTCCATCTAGCCCGGTGTATTTCATTGATAAGATGACATTCGAGGCTTCGGTTCGTCGACGCGTATTCCGATTGTGGCTCGGGTTCGGGCCCGAGTTGGTTCTCTTCTTCTTGTGTTCCTTCTTGTTCCTTTTTCTCCCATAGAAGCCATGAAAATCAAATTTATGAGGTAAAAATCTGAAATTTGAAACTTTAAAAATCCCCAAACTTGATGTAGCACTTGAAAAAGTTAGAAATTTGAAGGCTTTAGGTGATGGGTTTCTTGAGAAGTTGAAGAATTTGTGTTTTTGGAGTGAGATTTATAGTAATTTCTAAAGAGATTTGGAGAAGAGTTTGAGTATTTTGGGAAAAAAAATTCGAGTTGTAGGGTTTGGGTAGGAGAAAGTGGGAGAAAAATTGTGTTTTGGGGTGAAATAAGGAGAAATTCACGTCTGACACGGCCCGCATGTGCAGCCCTGGGCGCCCAGGCCCTTTCGCCTGTCAAAACCCACACGTCCGTGTGAAGCCACACGGCCTGGCCGTGTAGTGCTGGTCCGCTCGCTGTGTCGTACGACCCGTGTGACTCGGGTCACACGACCGTGTGATGTAATTTTTCTTTTTTTTTCATAAAATAACTCGGAGTTTGTCGTGACGCCTCCTACACAACAACTCACAAAACCAAACACAACTAAAAATTAAGTTAATACTAAAAAACATTGAAAGTAAAGATCAAATAAATTGAAGGCGATCAAAAATAGAAAAAATAGGGAATAAGTTGGGTTGCCTCCCATAAAATGCTAAGTTTTACGTCTTCGGCCATACTTGATTTCTACAATAAGCGTCATTAAACCGTGTTGGTTGAACTCGTGAGCCCTCAAAATCTGTACCATCCATTAGGCGAATGGTATTGCATTGTTCTCTCGGATTTAGTTCCGTGTCACTTGGGAATTTGCCCTTTTGATGTTGGCTTCCCCTGCGATTTGTGATCCTGGGCTACTTGTGTTTTTAGAGATTTCAATCTTGCATTTACGTTCGTGTTCAAGCTGGGTGACTGTTCCTCGATCCTGTCTATCTTTTCTTCATCCATGTTGATCTTGCCCTAGTTTCTCCGGTAAATAAGGATAACATCTCTTCTATAGATGCGTTCTTTTCATTTGACTTCGCTCTGCCTTGATTACCCACATTAAATCCCGGAGTTGGCTGTAAAATGTTTTATTGTTAGCATAAGAAAAGTTTTCATGGTTTCACAGCCGGGATGATAGTAATTGGGTGTCTGATTATTTCTATAATTGTTGTTGAAGTTTCTTTGTTGTCCCATAAAGTTTGCCTCTTCTTCAACAACAATAGTATCTCTTGGAGTCACTTGCTGCATCGCATCCAGTTTCATATTTAGCACGGATACATGTTCTGTGAGCATGGAGACTTTCTCATCCTCAACCTCTTCCACACATCGGACAGTAGATCTCTTGGATGGCCATTGGTAACTATTATTTGCCATCTTCTCTAATAGTTCTAGTGCCTCCTCGGATATTTTTTCCTAGAGTGTACCCCAAATGCAACATCTATAATAGTTCTTGTGTTTCCACTCAAACTATTATAAAAATAATGAACCTGTTGCTGGTCGGAATATCCATGTTGAGGGCACTTCCTTAGCAATTCTCAGAATCTATCTCATGCCTCATATAGCGGCTCTGTTCTAATCGCCTAAACTGTTCAATTTGATTTCAATTGCATCGTCTTACTAGGGAAAAGTATTTGGCTAAAAATCGCGACTTAGTTCATCTCAATCTCGCTTGGCGGTGTTAGAGAGCATAACCATCCCATAGCCTTATCGTGCAGAGAGTATGCAAAAGGCGGCATTGAATGATATCCTCGAAACACCATTCATCTTAACAGAGTCATGATTTCTAAGAATTGCGCTAGATGCACGTTTGGATCCTCAATGGCTCGCCTCCAAAGCGATTTTGTGAAACCATTTGGATCAATGAAGGTTTTAGTTCAAAGTTTTTGCATTGATCCGAGATGGTCCACACTCCCGTAAGTTCGACTAACCTCCGGTGGAAGTACTCCCTAGCACCCTTCTCGTGGGCCTTTCCACTATTCGGTCTGTCGTCTACCCAGGTGGCGCTCCTCGTTGTTTCGTTGTTCACGACATTACGATTAGTCCCATCCACCATTGTTTTAGATATTTTCCTTAGTTGTTTTGATGTCTTCTCAATTTCCAAATCAATGGGTATTGGCTTGGTAGATGCGGGAACGCGTAATCATACACTATCCGCACTTAACCAAAACAATGTCGAAGGCAGAAGAAGAAAAAATAAAAAAATCAAAAAACAATTATTTACAAAATGCTTCAATTAAGATTGGACTACTTATTAGTATATCTAAGTAGAATATTTCAATCCCCGAAACAGCGCCAATAACTTGTTTGCCAAAAATATTTGGATCTCAAGCTGCAAGTGTAAAGTGTAGTTTATTGAATAATAGCAAGCAAGGTTGTATTCCTCGAGGGGATTGACTACGAAACACTTAGGCTATAATAACATCACAATCCAATTTTATTGAAGTGATCGAATATCGAGTTTTATCAAAATCAAAAAAATAAAAAGAAAAATAAATAAATTTGCGAACTCCACAAGTATTTTCAACAACTACGAAAGCAACCTTAGGCGCATATCAACATGTTTCTTCAATATTAAATCCAATTAAAGTTTCAAAAACCAATTCATGCATTTCTATGGGTTCAATTCCTAAGTTAGTCGATTCCCCCTCCCGGACAGCGCATAAACAGTAGATTAATAGTAATGTAGGTCTCCCGACTCGATACAACTATTATTAACTCTCAAAAGATCTATGAATTGAATGACTCCCCACAAACAGTTATAGGTTTCATGACTCGATATACTCGTTTATGTCGAATTTGATTTAGTCTTTGTTAGAACTCCTCTTCCGAATTTCTCACTAACAAATATGACATGCTAATCATTGGCCAAATAATAAGCACTTAAGAATAAGCACTCGAATTCATAAAATAGAACACATGAATTAATTAAGAAAACAATTAATCAAGATTTAACATGAATCCATAGTTTTGATTATGCCCTAAGATCCGAAAGATTAGCCAACATTGATAACAAATTCATAGACAAACTTGAAATCAACATTGTGACATTGTTTACGCACAAACAAGAGATCTAAACTAAGAAATAAAACCCCTTCTTGTCGGTGGATTCTCCTTCCAAGCCTTGAAGCTCTTGTGCTTCCGTAGATGCGAAAGGCCTTGTGGTGTTCTTCGTAACCTAGCCCTCCTCTCTCGAGAAGACCTTTGATCTTGTGTTCTGTGTATTTGGATGTGTTGTATGGTGTATTGATGTTCTTATTTTCATGCGACCCTTGGGTCCCTTATATAGGTGCTTGAAGAGATAACTTGTAGAGTTTGAATTGGAAAAGGTCACAAAAATCCGCCACAACTCGTCACGATCCGACCGTATAGCTTCACATGGGCACTCCACACGATCATGTGGCTCTCACATGGTCCGGCCATGCGGCTTGATTTTGTCCCCTGTTTTCTCCCGACTTCATATGGACATGTCATCTTCGCACGGACAGTCACACGGCTGTGTGGTCCCACATGGTCTGGCCGTGTGACTAGTTTTTGTCCGGTTTTTTCATTTTTTGATCTTCTCTTTGCACTTGTCAATCCTATCCGGGCCTTCCAACTGATATTTCTTCAATTAAGCTCGATTTCCTATAAAAATTACAAGAATACGCGATATCATGCCCTTCTAAGGAAACCAAATAAAGTACATTAAATATACATGAAAATGTATCAATTATATATTATTTTAAACCTCTAAATGCACGTATATTTTACTGAGATATTAGTGTCTTCATCGGGGTCCGTCGTCGCACAAGACCCAGGTTTCCGTGGCCCTTCGAGTTTTGAGTTCCGATCATCGAATCTTTTGATTTCTGCACTATGGATGATGTCTCATATCCCAGGCCTTTGCGCGATCTTTGCTAGGATTTCTCACAACCCTAGTTCAGCCTTTAATAGCGAGTATTCATGGTCGTACTTTATTGGGGTTTTTCTTCCGTCGAATTTCATTTCGCACAAGGCCCAACCTTCTAAGGTGAATGACGATCGCATCATATTCAAAAAGGTCTTGGTTTCATCCGAATTCTATCATTCGCGCAACTCATCCTCCCTCCAATGGAGTCGGTGGGTGCAAGTCATCCCTCCTTCAATGACGTCCAGGCGGTTCTTCAAGTCCCAAGTTTATCATGCATGAAAATCAGTGGGTGGCACTTCCACGTCCAGGATTAAGCAGCATCATGCATATGGGGGTTCATGCCCCCCATCTGCCAAGGATGTTCCCTCTATTACCCCCATGGTTGCCAACCATAGGGGGGTCGGCCCTAAGTTTTTCCAAGATGGGGGCAGGCGCCAGAGGCACTCTATTGTTGCCTCCTCCCGGGGTGATGGCCCCTGGGAATCTAATTCTACAGGATACACTCAATCCATGGTCCTAGATGACGGCCGCAATACGCATGATCATAGGAATATTCAAGTTGCTTGAAATACTTCCACAAAGGCTCATTCCACTTCAGCGAACCCCCAACTTTCGGCTCATGTTACTTCTCCGGGCAATCCATGGGTAATTCGTTCGCTAATATGGTTTCTGGTAACCTTTACTCTTTGGATTCTTCAATTCCTCATGCTCCAGGGAATACTACATCATTTTCTCATATGGTTTCTGGTAAGATTAATCATATCCCTCAACCTGTTAAGAAAGGCGATTATTATTCGTAACCATTGATGAAAATATTTATCGATAACGTTTACTTGAATTTTCTTATTCTTTGATTAGTCGTGTAATCTTGGAAAAAGGGAACAAGCCTTGGCCTATTATGCTGCTCCAGAAACGGCTTTTAGAGTTAGGGTTATTAAGAACGATTGGAAATTAATTCCTCTAGGAAAGGGTTATTTTTGTATCAAATTTTCTAATGCCCAGGATCGTTCCTATGCTTAGTTACGTGTTAGTTGGGCTCTTAATTCGGGAACTATTAGGCTTTCTCCTTAGGTTCCTGATTTCCACCCTTACGAGATTAATACTTAGTTGCTAGTGTTTGGGTTTGTATATTTGATCGTAGTTTGGAATATTGGGACACTAGTATCATTATGGGGGTTGTCAGTGCTATTGGAACTCCGATCCAGATTGATCAGAAATATTTGGATGGTTCTCTTGGCCATTTCGTGCGTGTGTTAGTTGATGTGGATCTCGCTAAGCCATTACAAGACCATATCATGGTTGAATGGGTGGGGCAATGCCCTTTTGTGTCGTCCAACTATGAGAAATTACCTGAGTTCTGCGCTATGTATTCGTCTTTCCTCTGCTACAGCCCCAGCTCCTGCTGGACGCCCCTCTTCTCAATGGGGACGCTCCAGAGTTGTTAGGTTTATCGTCTCGTGAATCACTATAAGGACAAGGGCAAGGCCATTGATAACTCAATGGATAAAACTATTTTGACTATGTGTGTTGGTTCTCCTTCCCGTTCCATAGTCATTTGCCCTTCGAGACATTCATTTGGGTAATTCCTTTGCGGTCCTTAGGTCGAAGAGGCCTGCGAGTACTATGGCCTCACGTCGCTCAAGTACCTAAGCCTCCAATTTTATATGTTGGCTCTATCTGTAACATTTCGGATATTCTCCCTCTTCCACGAGACAATCTTCTACCCCCTAGAGAAACCTATTCGTAATATTAGAAAAGTTATCGGGATCGTTCTTTGGATTCCTCAAAGCTTCACCTTCTTCAAAATGTCAACCAAGGGATGACCCCTACGATCCACGATCTCTCTATTATTGTTGATCGGATGGTCCCAAGAAATTGAACATTACAAAGACATAAGCGGTGGGCAAACTATGCATATGAAAATTTGAATGAGATTTTTCGTGCGCATATGTGCAATCCTAATTCGATGACTTCGTGCGTCAAAACAGATTTCTCGCCGCATATTTCCAAATGAATTGTATCTTCTAGAATATCCAGGGATTGGGAATATTGCATCTCGTATTGTTCTTAAGGCTTTGTGTCATCGACATAAGCCTTTTTTTTATTATTTGTGAACCTAAGGTGGACATTAATTTGATTTCGACTCCTTTTGGACTAGTTTAGGTTTGAGGTTTGTCACTCAAAATTTCCGTTCTAACGGGCGCATGGTGGTAAGTGGGCTCGTTGTTGTACGCCTAGGATAGAAGGCGGCCTCGGCGTCGATCTATCATCATGGCCAATAGTGTTTTTTTGACAAACTTGGGATGGAAGGTTATGGCGTCGGATTAAGTGGTTTACCGATTCTTCGTAAAAGCGCTTACCTGGCTGCGATGGATCCATTCATCGTACATTTTTGCCATCCTCTATCTACGGGCGGGTATTAGGCCTCGTATTGAGGACACTTTGGCGGAGTCCCGATGGATCCTTGGTGTTAACTCGGAGGTTTTATTTTGGATTGATAATTGGATTGGTTATTCTATTGCGAGATAGAATTGGTATACCTTAGGAATATATATATGTTTTCGAGCGGCGTATTTCGACTACTTCTCACGATGGTTCCTGGCATCTCACTTTTTCTTTTGTTGAGGCTTATTTGGATTTAGTCGGGGACATTATCCATTTTCATATTGCTCCATATTTTATAGATAAATGATGTTGGTTATATTATTCAGCCGATAGGGAGATTTTTTCAAAGCGGCTTACTCGTCTTCGTCCATCTTCCAAGTGGTCAAATGGGGTTCTTGGATTTGGTCTCTTTTCATCCCGGAAAGGCGTTCGGTTATTGTTTGGCGTGTTATTCACAATTATCTTGCGGTTCTGGATTTGCTACGGAATCAAGAATTCATCGGTCCATCTGTGTGTGGCCTTTGTTATGCCCATGCCGAGTCAACTGATCATTTATTTATCTCTTTGTTTTTTGGGGGGTTCTTTGAAGATGGATTTTTAATACTTTTGATGTGCATTTTCAGCAAGCTCACGGTTTCAATGAATTTTTGGTGCATCTGATGTCCTTTCGTTTTAGTGACCAGGTGTATTTCACTATTTCTTATGGCGAGCAGCAACTATATCCTACATTTGGCTCATTTGGCATATCCAGAATGATTTGGCTTTTAATGATAAGTCCTGGACGGTGGAATCCGCTTTAGTTCAACTTCGGGTTCTTATTGTTGAGCTTCATCCTTGGATCAGGGTTGCATGAATAATGATCAATGGGGTCTCTTCCCCTTCCGAGGCTTCATGTTCTGGGCGGCCAAGAAAGGCTCGAACATCGTGCAAGTTGATTGCATAAACCCCTCCCTGGGTGGATTAAGGTGAATATTGATGGTAGTGCTTGGTGCCTTTGGGGCGTCTTATTACGCCTGCAGGGTTTTCCGTAATTGCGAGGCTTCTTTCAGGATTATTTTGTGTATTGATGTGGAGCAAGTTACGCATTTGAGGCGGAGTTGATGGCGGCTATGTTGGCTATTCATTTTGTGTTTATTAAGGCGGCGACAACTTTGGCTTGAGTCGATTATGCTTATGTTCTATATCTTCTTCATAAGCGATCCCCTTGATTCCTTGGCGGCACTTGATTAAATGTTGGTATACTCTTCACTTGGTTTCTCAAATGGAGTTGGCGATCTCGCACATTTACCGAGAAAGGCAATCGCGTGGCGATTTTCTAAGTAAGAAGTCGCGATCGAGAGACATGGTGGGGTGTTCCCCCTGGATATTGTGTCCCTTCTCACGGAGGATTATGTTGGGTAGTCGACTTACAGATTTGTTAGATAATATGTTCATGTGTTTCTTGTTCTTCTTCCGGACGTTTTATTATGCTTTATGGGGTACTCTTTTTCCTTCCAAGGGTTTTCCCCACAAGGGTGGATTTTACGTTGGAAGGTTTTAACGAGGCCCCAAACATTTAACTATCAGTGGTTTGTGATCAATATGCTTTTCTTTTCTTGTTTTCATTTTGGTTTTTGCTACGGGTCGGCTTGTGACCATGACTACTTTTTTATTTTTTAATATATTTTCGATTGATTAAAAAAAACTATATTTTGAGAAATATATTAAATTATTATAATAACAATAATATAATAAATCTTAAGTTGTTTTGTTCAATGGACATGGTTGGGATGGGTCTTGAGATACCCATCTGCCCCCTCCATTACTTTTTCTATAATATACCAATTTTTTAATATTAAAATTATGAAATACTTTATTATATTAAACTCCGTGAATCGCACGGGCATTATACTGATACACATAAAACATATTAACTCGAACCGGCCTTATGGCTAAATGAGTTGGGCCAAATAGGCCAGCCACTTTCGAGCCTATGAAAAATACAACTCAATCTAATTTTTCATTGTCCACATTTTTTTGACAACTCTAGTTATGGTAATATTGTATCCATATATATATAATAAGCGTAAATTTGGCTCTAATATTTTCCGCTTTAAATGACACTAATTTTGTCAATAATTATTTTGTCAATTATTTTTCCCTTGGTGTGCCTCGATAATATGGTATAATTGTAGATATTAACTTATATCTTTATAGATATTCCTGTCAATTTCTTTTCCTTATTAATTACTTAATAAATAGAATATCATATTTTTCCTTATTAAGTTGCTTAAAAATCAATACTATATATACTATCAAATTCAATTAAATTATAATAGATACCATCTATGAATAAAACCCCTCGGTTGGTATAAAAATAAAATAGCAGAATAAAATTTCAAAAAGAAAAGTTCGATCAGTTGTTTGTTGGTCATAAGAGAGGGCAACCATAATACTTTAGAAGTGAAACTTAGTCATTACAAAGGTAAACTAGTGGTCTTCATATATTCATTTATTTCGCTTTATATTAATGTGCATATCTTACTCATCCTTCATAAATGAGTTTAATTAGTCATCAATCATAGCTTATTAATTCGGATTACTAATATGGATATATATGTGTGTGTGTGTGTGTGTATGTGTGTGTGTGTGTATGGCTTCATCTTCAAGTTTCATCAGGGTCTTTCATCAAACCCTTGCATATATTAACATGATCCAATCCGAATTTTGCATTAAATCAAAGTTTTGATAATTTTATTTTTGGATCATGATCAACTTTTTATGGTTAGTATAATATATATATTTTTATATTGTTTTGCTTATTCTTGATATTTGATTATGACATTATTTAATTTGTCATATTTTTTAATATTATAATGAAACCTATTATTTATTTTGCTACATAAGATTATGAGATGCTTTAGTTTTGCATGAGTTAGTGTCAAATATTAAAGCTGGTCAATAGTATCATCATTGATGATATCTAAAGCTTGCCAAGAATATGATTAGTTTTGCATATAACAATATCTTTTGTAGTTCGCTTCTTATATTAGAAATTATTTTATTGCAAAATTCTAATCGTAGATCTTGCTTTGTTCAAATATTTTGTACATAAATTACTAAAATATTATAAATGGTATGGTATTCCAACTTATAATAAAATGGTATTCAAAGATCTCGATTGCCATTTATCAATATACATACATTGGCGGTTTTTTTGTTAGGAAAATATTATAAGCGGTATGGTATTCGACTTATTATTAAATGGTATTCAAATATCTTGATTGTCATTTATCAATATATACGCATTAGCCGATTTTTTGGTCAATGATTTTTCTCATGTTTTTTGTTCAATGATATTTTTAATGAATTAGGAAAATATTTTATTTAAATATTTTTTGGCAAGTTATATTATAGGTATTAAGTATATTTTATAGTAAATCATCTTATATTTATACTACTTAAATTTCTTTAGATAGATACTTAAATATAGTTGATCCTAAAGTCGAATCATTATCACCAAATATGGTTCATGTTCCCCCCTGTTAACGTCTTCATCAAATGTCCCGCCAATATTGTCAATATTGAACTCGGATTCGAACTAAATAAGAGGTTTTTAATATTCTATATTGAACACTGAAACTATATGGATGTTTTTTGGTGAGTTTAATAAATAAATTTTGTTTCTTTTTATTTATTCTTGATAGTTTTCTTGTACTTATTTTTTAAGTTATATTTTGAATTTATTTTTGTTTGTTTTTAATTATTCTCTTTCGAAAATAATATTTAAATTCGGATGGAGGGTAATGACTCTTTGATTATTTTTACTGATTTTGATTTCTCCTATTATTTATGTAAGGAAATTATTGAAATTTTTCTTATTATATTGTTGCATTATAAATTCATCACGAAGAATTATTGAATTTGATTTTAGAACGCAACAATTTGGCTTATTTGATTTTATCACAAGTCTCTATTCATTTGAAAGTCCACATTTAAAAAAATTGTACATATTGACATGGACAAATTTAACTTTGTCATTTAGTGTATTTGAAAAGCTACTCTAAAGTACCTATTGAAGTGAGAGTACCAAACATGACCTCAATATTAACTTTGATTTGTATTTTTATTAAGCGAGATAATTTATGATAATACTCGTGCTTTAATAGAATTCATAAAAGTATGCAAATAAAGTTATTTTCAAAAGTCCGAAATAAAAAAAAATACAAGATACAAAATAATATAGAAAAACTGTCCAAAACAATTCTCCTAAACAATACTTTTTTGTAGTTACCCAAAATTAGCAGTGCTTTATTTTGGCAAGTCAGCGTCAAGATTTGTTAATAATGGATATTATTATTGGCTAATTGGTTTTTTCAGCCCATTTCCACTTGCCAAATTCGGAAATTATTTTACTGCAAAATCCTAACGAACAATATGTAATTTAATGCTCTGGTTTATTTTATTTATATATCTCATAATTTTATAACATAAATATGTGATCTTTATCAATACAGTAATGCTCTATACATCTAATGTAGTAGTATGTTGTTACCGTCTTATTTAAACAATTGACAATTGCTATAACAAGAAACAAAAGGAGAACCCTCCATTCCCTTTAAAATGAAGTATAGTGCGAGAGTGGGCTTTTAATCAATGTTAAGAAGTAGAAATGAGTTTTAAATTTCATAGTTCACTGTATATTCTACTTTTTTAAAAATAATGATACATATTTCCTAAATTAATATATAATATTGATTATTTTTATGATTTTCTTAAATAATTATTTTGATGTAATTTATCTTAACATGCGTAATACATATGAGAGTAAAATACATATGAGAATAAAATACAAAATAAATTATAATAATTAAACCCACATAGATGTGGTAAGATTTGAATGATAGTCAAGCTAATGCAAAAATTCACATTAATTGTCAATCAATGATTAGATCGACAATGACCACGAGAATTGGTGTTTTCATTATTATTGTTAATAAATGACCATCATTTATTATTATATAATTTATTGATATTGGTTCTATTTGTAATTTGTATTTGCCATCCAACCTCTTAATGAAAAAAAGGAAAAAAAAAGAAATAAAGAAAAAAATATCGTTGGACATCTAACCCTCAAATTCTTTCAAAAAAAATCTTGACATTTTTAGCCAAATTCATTATTATATATATAAATGAAATATTTAATAGAAATTAATATACCCACCAAAATATTTTGAGATGATTTTACTAAAGATACCAATTGAAAAAAGGAAAAAATATAGAATGCACCTGCAAATCAAAAATCATATAGTATTTGTTATAAATTTAACCGAATTTGATATTGCTATGCAATTGGATAATTAGAAATATGCTTACCTTAATATTTAAGATTTATCAATCTACAAATTTATAACATTATAATAAAGAGCAACAATTTGGTCGACACGAGAATTTTTCCAAATTGTATACAACTCAAAATGGACAAATATGTATTACCTTTAACGAAAAAATCTTATTGAAATATTTAACAAATACAAAATTCGTATGTGCATTGCATTTTTATATAAACTTCACAGATGATTCTCCAAAAAAAAAACTTTCTGAGATAAGTTTTTTGAATTATGAAACTTTCCATCGTGTTCGTAATCTCATTTGATTGATTAGTGATTTACAACAATTCATTGTTAATCAAAATGAGAAAAATCATGGGGGTCTATAACTATTGAAAATAAACAATAGAGAACGGACATAGATAGCAATGGTGCGATGTCTATTCTCTGTTTCGGTAGTATCATGTTAATATTCATAAATTTTTAAGTCGGTAAGTATACATTTACTTTACAATATTTCTTTAAAATTATATCAAATTATAAGATATCATTTATAGGGCTGTGCACGGGACTTGGAGATCACTGGAACCGAACCGATATCCGAATGAAAAATATCCGAACAAAAAATATCCGTTGACTTTTTGACTTTCTCCGAATCGAACAGTCGAAAAATTTTTAAGTACGTGTTGGGAAAATTTAATTATCGATTTAGATTTTGATGAATGCCATGTAAAACTTAGACTAGAAAGTTGGGACCCCATTTTTCTTGTAATTTGTATTGTAATAGATAGGGTTGTACTAGCCGAGTCAAGTCACTATGCTGGACATACAAGAAGTCAATCAAGACAGGATGAAGACTCATTGTGAAGCATTTGAGTATGGCAAGGAAGAAAAGTCAAGAACTCATTTGAAGAAGTATCGGTGGGATATAGCTATGTGAAAGTGTCGATTAAGTCAACTCGAAGCAAGTCAAGTTGAAGTAATGGATGAGTCATTCAATCATTGGAGCAAACTCAAGTCACCTGGAAAAAAACGTTGCAAAGAGGAGTTAATCGAAAAGAATCATTTGCCTGAAGTCAAAATATTACCTAAACAAGTAATACTTCCATCTTTGCCGTGTCTTAAAGTGCTCGATGCGAAGCGTGCAAAAGGAATAAACCAATGGGAAGCACTTGCACCTTGTGTCGACTACGAAAAGTTGAATGTTCATTTAATACGAGGAAATGTCAATATCAAGATCGCAACAAGACAAGCCAACGAACACAAGTGAATCTTCAACGGGCGATTTTTTAAAAGTTCACTATAAAAGGCCGAGGAATCACTTTGACAAAAGTTCACCTGAACCAAGAATATTCAGGCTATTATTCGAATCTGTAAACTGTAAAATATTCTCAAGATATTCAAGCAAATCCTCAAGCCTAAATTTGAAGGAAATCAATCCAACACCAAGTGTGAAGGAAAGACAACAACTAATCTAGCTGTTGAAGAGGAAAGTTTTGAAGAATCAAAAGGGGTCTACATTCAAGGAGGATTGTAGAAAGGTTTAAGGTCGAACCAGTCTCAAGTTATTGGAGGCTTCATGATCAAATCCAAGAAGCTTGAGCAAGTGAGTTGAAGTAGCAAAGCACAGTGACCCTGTGAAGAAGCCGAGTCGGACGAGAAGCGGTTTGTGTGACCAAGGCATCTCGGATCGAGTCCCAAAGGATAAGTCATTTGTGTGATCAAGACTTGCATACGGGTGATAACCACTTTGTACTACGATCAATACTTAGTGGATTCCTCCAGGAGTTGAAGAAGAGAGGATTAGAAGAATTACCCCATCTTCGAACCTCTATAAAAAAATATTGTGTCATTTACATTTCAACATTTAATTTTGCATATCACCTTATATTTCTTTGATAATTTGCTATCCAATTGATAATTAACAAAGTGCTAAAACCAAGTGTTAAAACAAGCTTAAACCAAATTCAAGGGTGTTAAGTCTTCATTTGAAAATTTCATCACGACCAAGTTAAGTATTAGACTAAGCAAAGTGAGTTATTCTATCAACGGCTCGATCAGTCTGTTGAGTGGCTAACTCTGTTGGTTAACTAACTTAGCTATCCATCAAGGACACAGCTGTGAAAACAACTCTGAACTATTTTAAAAGGACTAAAATCAAAAAGTTGGTAAGGTTTATTCAACCCTCCCCCTCTAAACCTTACTCACACCCCTTGGGACCTACAAGTGGTATCGAGTGGTTGGTTCATTGAGCCTTCCGCACTGGTTACTGAACTAGATCTCCAATCTTTCAAAGAAATTTTTTAACACTTGTTCTTTCAAAAGCCATTTTTATTAACAGCAAAGTTATTATCATGGAAGCAAATTTGACACGCATTCCTATGTTCACCATTGAAGAATTTGATGATGGAAAATACGTATGCAGGCTCATCTATCGACTTTACATGATGAGGTGTGGATAGTGATAGAGGATGGGCCATTGCAAATAATGAAGGTGAACACGGTACTGCAAGGAGAGGCTGCTGCGGTGAACCTGAAGAGGAGGTTGCTCCTCCTAGACCAGCTATGGTTGAAAAACCAAGATTTGAATGGACAAATGATGATGAGAAAAAGATACAACCTTGACAATGTGGCCAAGTATATACTTTACAAGACTTTGGACAAAGCTATGTTCAACAAAGTCAAATCTTGCAAGACAATGAAAACAAATGCAGGATAAATTAACCTTAATTTGTGAAGGATCGAGCAAATCAAGGAAAACAAATTATCTTTGTTGTTCAAAAATTTGAAAACTTTAAAATGCTTGCGGGTGAAACGATGGACCAATTGGATGCTAGATTCACTTAAATTACAAATGAGCTCTCAAAGACTTGGAAAAGAATACACACAAAAGGAGATGTGTATGAAGATACTAAGGAGCCTCCCGGTTGAGTGGGAAATGAAGACCATGGCTCTAAGGCACTCGATGGACCTATCAAAAACATCCAATCATGAACTATTCTCAGACCTTAAAGCTTATGAGTTTGAGCTAAGAAGAAAGGATCAAGAGGAGATAGTTGTACCCAAAACAGTTGCACTAATAGTCAAGGAAGGGAAGAGAGCTGAGACCAAAGAAATCATTGACCAGGAGGAAATTGCCTTGATGGTTAAAAGATTCAACAAGTTCTTCAACAAGAACTACAAAAGAAACAAAGGTGAATCCTCCAGAAGGCATTCAGCTCCCTCCAAGTCAAGGGAAGATAAGCCACCAAAGAGAGCTGACTATCAAAAAGTCGAATATCAAAGACCGACAACCCAAGAAATGAGAGAGTGATCAAAAAGTTGAAAAACGTGTGTTGGAATTGCGGACAACCAGGACACTTTGCCATTGATTGTCCATATCCCGTAGTCAATAAATACACGAATGAATAAGAAAGAAAAGTCTTGAGAGAAAGAAGGCAAGAAAAGAAAAGAGTAATGTTGAGACTGTTGAATACTGCTAATCTGACCCAAGTCAAAAGAAGCGAGACTCGAGAGAGTAGTGAAGTGACTACTCAAGTGACTCTGAAGAAGAAGCCTTAATCTGTCTAATGGCTAAGGAACAAGATCAACCTGACCAAGAGGATGAGGTACACTCCAACTCATCTCATTCAGATTCTAGTGATAGTGATTGTGACACACACACTTCATCACCCACTGATCTTTATGATTCATTAGGCAAAATGATGAAAGACTTTGAGCACATTAAATTCTCACACTCACTATTAAATGAGGAAAACAGCCAGCTCAAAAGCCAAAACTCACAGCTGACTAAGGAGCTGAGTACTCTAAGTCACATAGCTGATGAGAACAAAGAGCTGAAGGCTGAAAATGCTAAACTAGTAGCAGAAATAGCTGCTATAGAAAATAGAGAAAATGATCTCAAAAATGTGATTGCTTCATTCACAAAGGCATCTAAATCATTGGATGACCTTATCATGAGCCAAAAAGAATGTGGAGACAAGACAGGCATAGGATTCAATTCCTTTGTACACAGTCAAACTCCAAGAGTGATCTGGGAAAAAGGATCTTCAAGTAATGAAGCATCTCAAAAATCCAAGACACCAAATGTTGCACACGCATTCATTCCAAAGCACAATCACAAACAAACTGGCCTTGGATATAAAGGAAAAGGAAAACAGCCAGTTGAATATGCTGAAAGGACAGCCGAGAAGAAATCCAGCAGAGTTCCTCAGCAAACTCCAAACAGGAAGTATTATGTGAAGAAGAAACAGAGCTACCAAAGGAACACAAATGATGGAAATGGTAGAAACTACCCAAGTCAAGCTGATTGGAATAATGTGAAACATCAGCCAAGACCTATGGAATATATGCCAAAATGGCAAAGACCTAGAACTCAAAGAAAAAGGTCATTCCAAAGGCAACAGAGCTATCATCAAGCACACATATGCACCCAAGCACTACACTCGGAGATATCACAACTACCCAAAGAAGGCAATTGCTAAAACACACACACAGCATACACACAAAAGAGACGGATGTATGAAACGAAGCCCCCAAGCAATTTGCCAAAGTGAATTATGATTATGGCACGGATAGATAGCAACCCCTTAGACTCAAATCATTTGGCTATAGGTTGGTTGGTTCATCTTACAAGATTAACCCCTCGGGTCCCAGGCAAGTATGGGTACCTAAAAACGATTTATTTGATTGCGGGTTCAAGGAAAAGCGGAGTGCCAAGGAACCTGGTACATGGATAGTGGTTGTTCCGGATACATGATAGGAAACAAGAAAAATCTATCAAAATTCAAGGAGATTAGAGGCGCCAAAGTCAAATTTGGAGGAAATGAAGCTTCAGGAGAAATAGGAGGCATTGGATCCATCAAGAAAAATGGATTAGAAATCACGGATGTTGCATACGTTGAAGGCCTCAACTTCAACTTGTTAAGCATCACCAACTCGTGACAAGGGTTATAATGTTGGATTCAATATGGGAGTATGCCAAATCAAAGACATGAATCAAATGAAGTAGTGTTGCAAGGATCCGACAAAAGAACATGTATGTGGTAGATTGGTCGATTGCCACACCAAGCACTTGTGCGCTAGTAAAAGTACTGGCCGAATCAAGTTAGTTGTGGCACAAGAAGCTGAGTCACCTGAATTTCAAGACAATTAACAAGCTTGCAAGGAGTAATCTTGTAGAAGGATTGCCAGACTCAGTGTACAAAAAGGAAAGTGTTTGTGATGCATGCCAGATGGGAAAGCAGATCAAATCATCATTCAAAGAAAAGTCAAGTCCATCTTCAACAAGAATATTGCATCATTTGCATATGGATCTATTTTGTCGATTGAGCAGCTAGCATAAGTGGAAAGAAATACACTCTAGTAGTGGTGGATGATTATTCAAGATATACATGGACAATCTTCATGTGTAAAAAGAAGGAAACTTTGCAGAAGTTACCTCAGCTGATGAAAAGAGTTCAGAATGAGAAGAGTCAAACCATTATAAAGATAAGATCGATAGAGGAACCGAGTTTGTGCATGGAATAATAACTCGAGATTGTGTTGAAAATGGTATTGCTCATGAATTATCATGACAAGGACTCCATAGCGAGAATGGAGTAGCGAGAAAAAGAAGAAGCAGAACTCTCAAGGAAGCAACAAGAACCATGTTATTTGAAGTTGGATTGCCTAAAAGATTTTGATCAAGCTATTAACACCGCATGCTATACTCAAAATAGATGTTATTAACACTCGCATGCTATACTCATTATCGTGTTGAAAATGGTATTGCTCATGAATTATCTCTGAGCAAGGACTCCACATGAGAATGGAGTAAGCGAGAAAGAAGAAACAAAACTCTCAAGGAAGCAACAAGAACCATGTTAGTCAAGTGGATTGCCTAAAAGATTTTGGTGAAGCTATTAACACCGCATGCTATACTCAAAATAGATGCATGATAAATAGACAGTGACAAAGACTCCTATGAGATTTGGACGGGGAGAAAGCCAAATGTTGGATATTTTAGAATATTTGGATGTAAATGCTTCATCCACAACAATGGCAAGGATAATCTAAAGGCTTTTGATGCTAGAGTGATGAAGGTATCTTTTTGGGATACTCGGTGAAAGTAAAGCCTATAAGTCTTGAACAAAAGGACTATGGTCACGAGAAGATTCTATCCATGTGGTTTTTTATGAACCCAATGTAAATGGAGAAAACATAGAAAAGTTAGGCGATAAGTGAATCGATCAACTATGCGAGAAGAGTCCTATGTTGAAGTCAAGCTGGAATAATCAATCAAGATGAAGGTGAAATAGTGAATCTCAAAGCAGTGGAAAATCTGCAGTTAAGTGATGATGAGAGAGAGCTGTTCAAGATAACACAGTGACTTACTCCAACCCGATGTGAGATGGCCGAGAGACCATCCACGAGCTAGTCATTGGAGATGTAAGAGATGGTGTAAGAACCGGATCCAAAGCTCAGAAGAAGCTATGTTCACTTGTTTTATCTCCCAAATAGAACCAAAATATGTATCC